>JBBYHQ010000011.1:538168-551880 GCA_038382645.1 Spergularia azorica | reverse complement strand
TTGAAATAACAAAAAAAAGTGGAGAAAGAAATACAACAATTAGTATTATGCGGTTTGGCGAAAATTGAAGAATTCGCTGATTAATATTGTAATATCTCTATTTTATTAATTTACGCATAAGATCAAACAAATATTAAACATGTGCAAACCTAATCCGATGATGAGAAGAAAAGAGAAATGCATGTTCTTGAGAATTTCCATTTTTCGATGGGAAGAATATGATTTACTTATTGATGAATGCGTGTGTTTGTAGTTCATACGCCCACAATGTCACGTATTTATACTAAACTTTGGGCATGTTTTGGGATGATGAATACTTATTTTAAATTATAGTCTTTATATTAAACTCTCTAGTTTATAGTGTCAACTAAAACAATTGTAGAATTGCAACTTAAATCATGGAGTGCTTTGATAATGACTAATGACTTATTAATGATCGAGCACGTTACTAAAAGAGTTTACTACATCCAATTGTATGTATTTGGAATCTCATTTTGACTAGCTATAGAAGTATTGCCTTAGCATTACTACCCGTAAAATTTTTAATATTTGCACAAGATAAATAATCTGATCGATCTTTCTTATAATTAAAGGGAACACGGAAAAAAAAAAATAACACAGCAACACCTTACGCATAGTTGTGAAGAAAATGCTCATGTGATATTAATTGTTTTGCTTGTAGCATCGTCTATCTAATAGACTAATACGGAGTACTAGTATATCTAAAGCTGAGTCGATCATCGAAAAGAAGGGACTTATAATAACTAGACTAGAAGGTCTATGTCTATCTACTTGAAATCAAATTAAATTGATTGAAAGCTACGGTATAAACAATGATGTGGGATATACCATACACCCTCGTATATTCACTACAGAGTTGTATGAAGAGAAAAGAAATTGTTCGAGCAACATTAACAATAATAGATTAAACTAATAGCCACACGGAAATAAATTCTCGACACAAAGGTAATGTGTTTTTCACTATTACGTTAAATGAATCCATTTGTATATTTCCATATGAATCACAATTTCTCTTAGAAGTGTTAAATACTTCTTTCTTTCTTTTTTTCCAGAAAAACAATTGCTACACATTGTACAGTTATGACCACAGATTGTACAGAATAAAAGATCCTATTCTGATGATCCATGTCGAGTATATTATACTCCTCATCTACAATCGAAGGAAAAGTTATATATAATTGTATAATTTCCCGCAAGTTATTTAAACTTTGGCGCGAATTTATCTAATAACTCATTGGTCAAGTCAGTGATCAAATAAGAACGGGTGTAGTTCGACATGATTTGAGTCCGCAAAAGCAGAGTCCCATAGCATAGACTCCAACCCCTGGCTCACAACCACATGTTTCTTTGCGACTCAGCATTTTTGTTCAAGTCGTTCTTTCGGTCAACCGCCGACTATAAGAAGTTGAGTGTTGAAGACTCTACATAAACCCCTTTTCTCTCTCCTCAAGAATCTTGCAATTCCTCAACCTCGCAAATCCCAATTTCAATTCACCATGGTAAAACCATTTTTCTCTCTCCTAATTACTTTAAGTTGTTTATATAATCATTGATTAATCATCATGGCGTATGATTATCATTAGTAGATTACTCGAATTTCCCCCATGTCGATTTTAATTTTGCGGTTGTTTTGGGAATTAGGGTTTTGATGGGTTTAGGGTTTAGGGTTTAGTGTTAATTTGATTGTTTTGGAACTGTTTTTGTGTTTAAAGTTGTGATCTTTGTGGTATGTAGCATTTGTTTAGAGTTGAATTGCAGTAATTCGTAGCTAAAGTGATGAATTTTTCATGTTTTTCCATTTTTTTGGGTTTGGAATTGATTTAAGGATTAGGTTTTTTGTGCAAAGCTTTGTTCTTGGTTGAGTTCTGTATGATTGGCTGTTTAAAGTTGACGGAGATGAAAAAATTGAGGAATTTTATTTATTTGATGATCTTTTGGTGGTTGCGAATGGCTGTGAAAACGTGCGCATTGGTTTTTATGTTCACGTTTACGTTTCATTTCGCACAAGACGGTTATCAGATGACTCTTCATGTTAACCGACCCCAATCATTTTGGGAATAAAGCTTGGTTGTTGTTGTTGTTGTTGTTTACGTTTCATTTCGCGGTGGGGCTTGAGAGGAAAGGATGGACCTTTCTTTTATTTGTGTGAAAGTTTAGAATTTATCTGGCTATCGTAATGGCTGTGAAACCATGCGCATTGGATTTTATGTTCACGTTTCATTTCGCACGGGGCTTGAGAGGAAAGGATTGACCTTTCTTTTGTTTGTGAAAGTTTAGCATTTACGGAGTATCTGACTATCGTATGTTGATCCACCTTTCCTTTATTTGTGAAAGTTTAGTATCTATCTGGTTATCATAATTGTGATCCGCCTTTCTTTTTATCTGCATTTATATTTCATTCCGTTTTCTCAATTTAGATTGACATACCAGTTTGGTGCATTGTTACTGTATGCCGGTTCTTTAATTTGGTTGACAACTGTCTTTTGGGGGGTGTTGAGGTTTCACGAAAGTTGCTTTCTTCAACTTTATATCTATCTTGTGGACAGATGAATATATCACAAGAGATGCTACTTTGTTTAACATTTTATGTTCATGCTATTAAGTACTTGTTTCAAGTAGTTGAGTCCATGATTGTTTCTCCGAGGAAAGTCATATGCTTGAAGCTAAGTGTGCTTTTGTGTGATTGGTGTGGTGAATCCATGCCTGCAACTTTGTCTACCTCAACACAACAGCTTGTAATTAACTTATATGTGACATAATAAGTTTGCATTTGATGGTTACTACTTACCAGTTACATCAAAGTTCTCTTTACAGCTCGGTCGTTTTTAGAATTGGGCTTTGACTGAACATGGCAGGTCAAATCAGAGTAGACTCCCCTTGTACTTTTTTTACTGCTTCCAGCAGTCCTTCTAGTGCTTATTATCTGATAGTTAATCTGAACTTTGTCTGCAGGATAACAGGCATACTATTATTCTGATGCAGCTGTCCCATAATAGAGCGTCGAGAACATTTATGGATTACGAATCAATAAGTCAAGCCATGGATGGTATGTTTTCTCATGACTGTATCTTTGTTATTACTTTTTTTTTTTTCCTTTCTGGCTCTGAGTGCATCTGTAGAGGATAATCAAAACCCTAGCAAAGGCTTCCATACATTTTTTTTTTTATAAATTTCTACTTGGATGGTCCTGGTGCTATCTTCTGAGCCTGTCAGTCACTGATAATACATTTGGCTCAAGTCTTGTATAAGTTTTTCTCAAATTCAAAGGGCTAATAGTCTAAACTGAGAGGTTCTTGGAAGAATGATTAATTAGGGTATCTTTGATTCGTTCCTGAGGGATTGAACTATGGTTCTTTGTTGCCCTGAGTAATGCCTTGAAGAGGGTTGTTGGGAATGATTGTAGGAGAGCATGTGAATATCTAAGAGTCAGAACCCAAGGTCTTGGATCGTCCTCAGTTTGCTATGGTTATCTGGGTCGTCAGCCACCGAGTTTGAAGGAAGTAGTGTAAGACTGTAAGGTAGGAGCGGCAGAAGTGCTTCCAGTTAGGGCGTATTTGTGGTGCTTACACTTTTGTGTCTTAAGTAGGTTTTAATGTTTTAACCTTCATCACCCCCTCCCCCGTGTGTGTGTGTGCTCTCTACTTTTTTTTAGTACCCAACACTATTAATGACCAAAAGCAAAAGGGCTGATTCTATAGGATGTTCCGTACAAACTATTCTAATAGTAATATTAATCTGTGAAATATCTTTTGTTGATTGAGTAATTAGTGATTTTGTGACTGACATGCTTACTTTGACAGGTATTTGTGGTTTGTATGAAAGAAAACTGAAGGAGATAAATCCAACTCTCAGGGACCTCAATTATGATATTGGCGATCTCTATAATTTCATTGATGGGCTTGCGGACCTGAGTGCATTAGTGTAAGTTTCTTTCCTTGTATATTTTATGTTTTATCCTAGCTGTAATGAAAATTCACTTCAAGAGTGCTTATCTTGCATTCCAAGTTTTTTTTTTTTTCCTTTGTATATTTCATTTTTCATGTAGGCTGACAATTGCTGTAACTTCTTTTTTCCTCTGGTGGTTTATCTTGCATTTCAAGTGGCATGATTTTGGCACGCTTCTTTATCCTCTATTTTTCTCTTAAAACACTCTAATCATTTAGATAAACGAATGGATTTTACTAAAGTGAATTCCATACTGAATTTCTACTGCGAATGTTATGGTAAATCATGCTGTAATGGTTATTCTGATTATACCAGTGACATTTTTCTCAAGGTTGGTTGATTGAATTGTACCTTGTTTCATTTCTTCGTCTTGTAGTTATGACCGTAACATCCAGGCTTACCTACCCTATGATCGTCAATGGATCAAACAGAAGACTTTCCAAAGACTTAAGAAGTTGGCGCAATGAATCAAGTAGCAGCTTGCTTAATATTGGGGAGTAGCTTGCTATCAACTGCAGAGCTGTTTTGCAGAACTGATGCGGCTATATCTGTAAGAACTTGGTCCATATGCACAAAGCCTTGAATTGCGTGTAATATCAAGTGTACTTGTCTTTCCTTAAACTATCTTGAATTTAGTTGTAAGGAAACGCTCATTCATAAATGTTAAGGAATTAGTTTGAATCAAGCCTCTGAAATTTACTTCATTCTATGTCTCAATTTGGTCTGGGATCGACAAACTGGAGTAGCTAATTATCATCTTTCTTGAAAAGTTACGAGAAGAAAAACATCCTGTGCTTTTGTGTCACATTTCCTTGGTAGGGAAGAAATGACTAGATGTAGGCCTTTCCTTCATTGTCGACTTCATAGAATCTCTGGAACGAGCTGAAACAGCCCTTTATGTGAAAGCTGAACCATCTCATTCTCGAAAACTTTTACCTGTCGATCCTGATGTGTGCAATGTGATACACATACTAACATACTCCATGAAATTTCAGACACATGCATGCAATGAATGGGATGCGTGCATTTCAATTCACATAATTACATCAGCGCATTTCATTTCATTTTGGTAATGATTCCAGGAGTAAACATATTACTACATCAGCAGTATGTTTTCTGTTTGATTGTACTGCATTTTCGGAAACTAGACATCAGCCTGACATGTATTTGTTCATCAGTGACGTAAAAGTGACAGAATAGTAAGGGATCCTAGTTTAAGGTTGGTGCATACCACATACTAATGACATACGACATACATCTTGAAGAACGAAGGGTTGATAATCGAATTCACTTGCTGGTAGGCGATCTTTTTTTTTTCAGTTCGCCTACCAGCGAGAGATTGGTCTTGTATAGCGGACCGACCAACTCATAATGTTACATGTTAACTTATGCTCGCATATGATTTTTATGTAATCTGAACTACAATTGTATTATGAAGTCATCACCTGCTATACAATAATTGACTTAAGATTCCTTGTAATTAAAAACAAATGTCAAACACGACATTACTGTTTTACGCCAAGTATTTAAAGCAGGCATAAAACTTGAAAGCGAAGCAATGAATAGTATACTCCGTAATGATAATCCCCACTCGTAGCTAACTTTCTCTCTCTATAAAACCACATTTTCAACCTAAACATTACGCTAAGGGTCGTCAACAACTACCAGAGTATTCTGTATTCATCCGCTCTTTCGAGTTTTTATCAGGAGAAGGGAGGTTGGCATCTCTAAGCAATGGTACCGATCACGACCATGGTTTATCTCTTCTTCACCTCGATGATCTTCCTCGCAAACCCGTCTGCTTTCCAGACTACTTACAATTATCAATCTCGGGCATCGGTTTCTGGTTTTGGTTTCGGCTTTGTTCATCCAGGTGCTGCTTATATTTAGAGATTCTCAAAGTTTCTGTAGCTGTATGTATAATGTATATGTTTCTAGCAGGTTTCTGTTGCCAACATTCTGGAGAAACATCTTTTAGAGATTCTCCACTAGTTCTGTCTTGAAGTAACCAACTTGAATTTTGTATAAAGCTTCTTCTATACTTTTCTTCTTGTCCTTATTTGTTATTTTGGCTCCAACTTGGTAGATTCGGAAACTCTTATTTTAAACCGTCTCACGTCTCAAGTAGTGATTATAATTAAATCTCGAGTTTTCATATTCCGTGATAGTATGTATCATTTTTGTTTCACCACGCCTTTTATCTTTCAAACTCTCAGTTTTCTTACGGGTTTATCTTGAATTCAAACATATTGTGTATTCGGAATCTTATTGCTTAAAGCTGAAGTTTTTAGACAACATTAGCACAAGACTTGAAAGCAAAGCAAAGAATAAGTCTACATACTTTAACTCATCATCGTGTTCCCCAGTGTTACAGCTGACTTTCCCTTCCTTTGGCACGCTATAAAAGCCAGTTCAACTAAACATTAGGCCGAGGATGGCGTAAAAGTGAAGGGTCAACAACCAAATATCCATCTACTCTTTTGAGTTTCTAAGAAGAAGGTTGGCATCTCTAATCATGGTACCAATTACAACTATGGTTTATCTCTTCGTCGCCACTAAGATCTTCCTCGAGAATCCGTCTGCTTTTCAGGTTTCCGACTTTCTACCTCTGGCAACGGTTTTTGCTTATGGTTCCGGCATTGTTCACCCTGGTGATCCTGCCATTCTGTAGTTTTCGAGGGAGTTCTGGATGCAATCGTTGTACATAAATAACTTTTTGCAATGTAACTTAAAAGGCTAAATTTGTCACTGATCGATCAAGAACTTGTCATTGCAATTGACTAAGTTTTAGCTTATTGGCCAAACTTGAAGTTCTACAGAGCTTTACATGTTCTGGGGGTTGTGTTCTTTTGTATTTCTTGTCTTTCTTTTTCGGCATTGATCAGTCTCCATTACTTGTATATTGAAGTAGAAGTGAATACTGTTTTAAGTTTACTCGTGAAATATTGCAAGATATCTGATGCTTTTCACCCTCACCTACACATTCTCTGTAGAAGTATATGCATCGAAATTTCAGGGACTGTAAGAAGTTCCTGTGCTTCTTTTCGGGCATGTATGGGATAATCACCCAGGGAAAATCTTATATTGTGTATAACTGTGTTACACACTACCAGTATTACAACAAAATGTCTGTACACAAGATTGAAGTTCAGCTGTTCCAGAGATTTCAACAGAGAAACTGCTATTATTCCAGCTTGTACCTTGTAACATTGCAAGATTTGCAACCGTATGCGTTTCCATATAATTACAACAGATAATTCGCCCCAGAAGGGCAACAATAACTGTGGGTCTACAAAAAAATGAACAAAATGAACTATATAAGATACAAAAGAATCATGCTACAGTGTAATGCCTTAGTGTATTGCCTGCTGCTCGAACAATGTATGAACTTCAGGTCCGTCTACCTGCAAAACCTTTCCTGAACACCGAGGCCTGTCAGATGCTATCTACTGTCAACACTGGTGACAAGGGAGGCTAGCTCAATGTTTTTATCGTCCAATGTTTCTATGTCTGCTGCTTCTTCTGTACTTGAGACGAGAGAAGGAAGAATAAACGAGTTGGTATCAATTCTGGGTATCAAAGATATGGCCAACAGTGGGCAGATTCTGGCTATATTGCGGATCAAAATGGCGATCCAGAGATTGTCAAAGCTTGTTCGTGTAATCTTCAAAACATGGAGTAAGATGCCTCCCAGCCAGGATGAAGTGGATGAACCAACGTTGTCAATAGACATTATCAGTGCAAAAAAGGTGCCTTCGATTCCAGGGGGGCAAAGTTTGGCACTGAGAACAAGTAGAGGCATCCATTTGAGCCTCCCAATAAACTGGGAAGCACATTCGTCAATAACTGCAAAGAAATGATCTGGGATGCCGATATTCAAGTTCAATCGCAGTACCAGCATCAAATCCAGCATTCCGGAAACACCCAAGGCGAGCTGACTCCAGAAACACAGATCTCGAAACTGGTGATCTTTTAGGGCATACTGGAATAGCAGTGACCCCATTAGGGCACCAGCTGAACCAACAGAGAGAATATAGCCAACAAATTCCTTCAAATTTGGGTGAACAAAGAAATGTAAGAAACACAGCCAGAAAGGAAAAACACGAAATTAGGATAAACAGATCATGCAAGTACTCCACTACAGATATAAACTTATGCCTACCAGCCGTTGTGCAACCAAAAATTCTTTCCTGAGACTTTATGCCATGTGGTCTATAAAGTCAATAAAGTTAAATACCGAGGCATCTCACTGACTGTCTGAGGTTAGCTAAGGGTTGTACCAAAGTTCTAGGTTTGACATCTTTCTGCGTCACAACCCCATAAAAAGCAAACACGCCATAGGCATTGCTTCAGACTTCAACTAACCTGATCAACCTTTAATTAAGGCACTTCTGAGCTAATGGAGTTTTTTTTTTTTTTTTTTTTTTTTTGAAATGTCCATCTATTAGATAGATAACAAAATGAAAGTAAACATGTTATATAGTAAGGCTATATTTCTTAGACTCGGCTAGAAGTATCCCACAGGGGGGCATGCCCAAGTGTCAGACTTGGTTATTTTATGGAAACACACTTGTGCTTTTGGCCCAAGATGACTGACCCAAGTGTCACTCTTATGTCCGAGTGTTGACTGTTGAGTGTCCGACTCGGGTATTCCAGATTTCCAGGTGATATGAAGAGTGAACAACATAGGTTACGGAACCAAAGTAAGGACTCTATAAATGTTAAGTCATACAGTCTCAATAAGTCAATATTCAGATATACCTGGGAAAAATTGGGACCTGCTTCTGAATCGGTATACCAGTAAAACATGCCATCGTAGACATTCAAACTCAAAGCAAGAGACAAGTACATATATACACATGGCCGCCAAACCTCCGGCAACTTCAGTGTCCCCCACATGGCAGTGGCTGCATCAAAGAATTTCTGTTTTACCTGATTCAAATTGATAGCTATGATGGTTGAACTAATATACAACGAGGAAGATGACGAGGAAAGAGTGAAGCTACCTGCTTGTAAGATACTTTTGCCGTTTGGGGCTCATCAAGTACGGTTCCAACCAGAAACACAAGTGCTGGTGGGATTACAAGCAATCCATATACCCCCTGTCATTTAGAATCAGGGAATTCTCAGTTAGAAATTGCAATCATGCATGCCTAATTTTGAAAGAGTGTCCTATTTTTCTATGCACAGATAGCAATTATTGTTTTAATACCTTTGGGCCAATAAGGTGAACTAGGATACCACTGAGAAAGAATCCCAAAAGTGATCCAGTTGAAGAACTGAGAGAGCACAAGCTTTGCATGTCGGCTGCAAGATGCTTATGCTTATTAGAATTCTGCGCCACACAGGCATCTACAGTCACATCTGCTATTGCAGCTCCAGCACTTCCAGCTGTCAAAGCAAGCACCGCGAAGAAGATATGCAAATTCTTATGCAAGGATAAGAACAGCATGGGAATGATACCGATAACCCCTAAAACAACATAAAACCACTTAAATTCCAGGATGAAATAATACACCTTCAGTATGAAATAAAATACACACTTAGACATTATATTATCTGAAAGCTCATTGATTAACACCGAAGGAGAAGAAAAACAAAAGATCAGTTCCAGAAATGAAAACAAAAAGAAATTCATTAGTTTCCTTGTGGTAGATCTACTTTCTCCTGTGGAACCTCCTTTTTATGCAATTGTGATAATAACAAGAAGCCAAATCTAAGCCATTTTACAAGACGTAGAATAGTCCATGAGCAGAAAGTTCGAATGTGAAGGGATTAGCTGACAACATTGGCGCATGTTACACAGTGATTTTTTTAGCATTCCATCAAGAAACAACAGATAAGGCCCTTACATAATCAAACTACTCCAACTAAGAGCCTTAGCTAGCCCTTACCATGCAAATGAGCAACCTTTTTCCAACCTTTCGTTGGGACAATCTCTGCAAGGTTTAGGTTATGTGTAAGTGATCTAGTAAATGCCAATTTACTCTAACCAGCGTTGGTGTACAGATGTCCATCAGTAGACCATCATGGTTGCATGTATTGGTCTCAGACTAGGCAAATTGCACATTTTTCGCTTAGAATCGTGTCCAAGCGCCACATCATTGTCAGAGTGTGGAGTCCAATAGGAGTCAGAGTCATATATCTTGAAGCTTTTTCAGCCCCTAAGACCTAAATTTGCATACATGGATTGATTGTGGAATTGAAGTAGTTCAAGCTAAATTCCTAAACAAATTGCAGCTCAAGCATAGTATATGATGAATGGTCACCCCGAAAACTCCAAATGGGAAAAAGGCAAAGAATTTCATAACAGTGATAGGAAACATCATGGAACATTTAAGCTTTCAGTTAAAATGGAGAAGTTCAACACTTTTAACCCCTTTGACAATCTCAAAGAACATTTGGCCACCACTGTCAAGGAAGACAATTTCAGGGATCCACAGACCATAGGGTACAACATTTGCTTCAAAAATTACAGTTTTATTAACATCATCCTAAAACTGTGACAGCAGTACTTTCATGCTGAAACACCAGTTTATCTGATCAATTACCATTTTCAAGGTTTTAACCAATACAAAGATCAACCATATTCTGCAGCCAATAATTAACCAGAAACAAAAACCAAACAACAGTGACAAAAATTTCGATATTGTAAAAATATATATGACTGGAAATGTACCTGCAAGCATGAAGTAAGGCTTTCTGTGGAACCCTAGCAAAGGAACCACATCTGTCATCAGACCCCAAATAGGCTTAACCATCCAGGGTATTGAAGTAACCCCTTGATAAATTTGCGCCTCAGACGGCTGCAATTTCTGCTCATCCTTCATATAATACTCGGTCCCGACACGAATAAGGGATCCTCCCAGTCCCTGACTCATTCCATACACCACAACCACTCCAAACACAAAACTCCAGTGCATCTCAGTGGCAAGCATTTTGAACCAATTCAATGGTGCACACAAATAATCCGAAAACCCGAATTTGGGCTCATCTTCCTCCTCCTCCTCTATGTTCTTCAGTTTAATCATTTGGGTTTCTTCTTCAACCATGGCTAACTAACTAACTAACTAACTATATCACCAGAAATCAGCCCCAATAAACCCCCCAATTCAATCTAAACCCTTGCTTAACTAACTTCTGGTATACTTCACATCAGAATATCACATGCATAATAAGAGCAAAAAATAAAAAGCTAATAAATTTGACGATTTTGCATACTGAGAAACGTTACCAGCAAGCTAAAAAATCAATGTTGACTCACCTGGGTAATGAAAAAATGAGCAAAATATGTCAAATTTACAATGCAAGTTCAAGCAAAATGTGAACTTTAGCATAAGAAAAACCTGCAAAGTTGAGATTAAGCAAAAAAGATCAAATCTTGCAGCAAAAGTTTGGTAATTTGGATCTGGGTTATGCAAGATATTTCCCAAAAAAATTGGGTTGGTTGACCTTCAAAGTTGGGTATAACTGTAGAAGAGTATATATATTCTGATTTCTGAAGTAGGTGTCCTCCAATTACTTGATGATATTTTGTTTAAAGAATACTCCGTTTGTATCAAATTTACAGGACATAGCTTTGAAATTTGAAGTCTCTATTACAAGTGTGATGCTTAAGCTTAAAACTTAGCCGTGATAAGCAAGCTTTGTGCTTTACTTGAGTTTCTCCCTTGCTAATCGTCTCTAGTGTCTTAGTCCAAGACAGTTATCCTAGTCAAAATTGGTACAAGGGTTCGAGTAATAATCGTCTTATTAGGAAGTTTTAAAGTTGACTAGTTGAACATACTCGTGTTTACAATATCAACATAAATTTCTATTTTTGCCAGAGTTGAAAGTTTAGGGGAATATATTGTAGGTTTTTTGTGTTCTTTAATTCTTTTGTTACCTAAACGATAGTTATGAAAGAGCGAGGAACACCTATCAATGATGTAGGGTAAATGAAGCTATGATAAAGAAAATTGTAAGTATAAAGAAAACTAAGTTTATACAAACAGCCGAGCTCTTACAATAAACCAACAAAGCATTCCGAAAATATAAGAGAAATCTAGCCTCACTTCTTAAATTCTGACCCTCTGTGTCAAAAATTTGACCACTATTTCTGCATAGAAGCTTCAGAATGTTGGAAACTTAGAATCATTGAAATGAACTTGATCAGTGAGCAGAGCCCGCCTAAGACATTATGATCAATGACGCCATCCCCATACGCAACATGAGCAAAATCGATGAGCTTAACTGCAGGGTCTGAGACTCCACCGAGGGAATCCCTGTCGTAGAACATTAGAACAGAAGACGAAGAATAGTGATGAGTTGTTTGATTCTCAAACCAAGACTTAAGCTCCATTAACTGGGGCAAAATGCCTGAAGAACCACCGTAGACTGCTGAAGCATAGGCGCAATCAGGTACTTTGTTAAGTAATGTAGACTGATTTGATGAAACAAACTTCCTCAAAACGAGTGTAACATCGTCTGCAGTATAACTCTGAGTCGCCTGCTTGTTAGGCTTCCAGTAACCTGATTCCTGACAACCATAGAACTGTAGTCCACAGATCCTAAAACCTAGAGGAACACTGGAAGTTTCTCTGTCTTTCTTTATCCATTTCTGAAAATAAGCCTCTGATGCCTGAGGATACCAAGTCCTAGACCCCATCTTAGCATCTATGATTGAGGGGTTCGTGTAATCGTAGACCATATCCTCCAGCACAAGATGAGGTAGGAGGCCAGACCCATCAGAAGCTTCTATAATCTGAGTCCCGTGAAAATTGGCAAAGAATCTGCTTACATGATTCGGAATACTGGTATCAGAATGTAAGGACTTGTAAAATGCCAGCTCTCTAGCGCCTCTTTCACTACTCTGAAGAGGCTTGTAAAACTCCCTATATGTCCTCCAACCTGGTGTTCCGGATTCCTGAAGACAGGCATGATCATAGATTCACAGTTCAGTCACTCAGACTTAAATCTGTTGAACAGTGATCTTTCCGCAGTTGAGCAACAAAGATAGATCAGAAGAACATGATTTATTATCTAAACTTGTTCAAGTTAAATACTTGTAAACCAAAAACAAAAGATGATCCATTGTCCTATCATACTTTCTCTGATATTTCAAGGGTATAAGAACTCAGACAAATGAGTTGATTGGGCAAGTATATTACAACAAATTGTCGCTATTTTGAAACATCACATATCTGAAACTCTCTAGTGATCTCAAATGACTAGAGGTAAGGCTGCGTACATCTAGAGTCTCAATATATATCCTAGGACCTTGTACTGCTGTTACTCCTTATTGGTCAAGGCAAGCATACATATAAATTCTCCCCGATCCTAAATTCATAGATGCAAGACTAAGACTAAGAGTATATAAAGCAAAAACAAAAGGGGAAGAATAAGACTGACAGGAATGTACGATGAAAACTCGAAACGTTTTCTTAAAGCTGTTGACCTCCACTGCTCTTGCCAATGCTTTTCTCGTTGCTCTTGCAGTTGATTCTGAGAATGACTTAGTTCCGTTGGAAGGTCAATTTGTTTATTAGGAGATCTGCAATGATTAATCGGATCCAACTATATGAATACTACTTCTAAAGTTCGTTAGACATTTGATACGTAAACATATAGGTTAATAAGGATTTTTATGTTTTGAGAATTGTGTGAAATTTTTCTTGAACTAACATGAAGAAGGTGAAGAAATTTGTGAAGTAAACAGATAAAAGGTGGTGCAAAAACACCCAAACAAGGCCACGAAGGACAGAAAA
>JBBYHQ010000011.1:519435-538068 GCA_038382645.1 Spergularia azorica | reverse complement strand
GACCTGGCCCATAACCTGAACCTTTCCCAACTGCTGGTTGCACCTCCATTTCAGACAAGAAATTCTGACTAACACCTGACTTAGTTTTCTCCTGCAATTTGTACATGCCCCTAGTCATCACTCCTGTATCAACATTGTTTCCAGGGACCTTCCTCGAAGCTCAGATGTAATAAAATTTTCGAATTTCTTAATATTTTTTTCCTTCTTACATGAAAACTGAGAATCAGTCTATAACCAAAGTTTGACTGAGGATTCACTCCTAGTATTTCCTTCAGAATACAATTAAGGCAGAAGCTCAAAGAAAACAAATTAAATCTAAGTACCCTGCAAAGAAAAGCCGAGAAATTCACTGAGAAACTAGATCGTAAAATCAGAATCAACCTCCAAGAAGTTGTGACCCTTTTTGTTCAAACTCTTCATTTCTGTAGAGAATCTTTGGCTGCGCATTCAGTGGGTTGTGCTACAATCTCTGAGATGAACTTGATTAAAGAGGAAAGACCACCCAAGAAGTTATGATCAATGACACCATCACCATCAACAACATGAGCAAAATCAACAAGCTTGATAGCAGGACCTGATGCTCCACCTTTCACAAGTGACTTTTCATCATAAACAATCAGAACAGAAGAAGAATAAAAGTGATAAGTCGTTTGATCCTCAAACCACGACTTTAGCTCCTTCAACTGTGCCAAAATACCAGAAGAACCACCATAGACAGTTGATGCAAAGGCGAAATCAGGATCATTGTTGAGTTCTGTTGATTGGTTGGATGAAACGAATTTCGTCAAAACTTTGCTAACTTCATCTGCTGTGTAAGACATAGAAACCTTCCTGTCAGGCTTCCAATATCCAGAATCCTGACCCCCATAGATCTGTAATCCAGAGATCCTAAACCCCAAAGAAACACTCGAGTACTGTCTGTCCTTTTTGAGACATCTCTCGATATAAGCCTCTGTTGCCTGTGGATACCAAGTCCTGGACCCAATCTTAGCATCCATGATTGATGGATTCGAGTAATTTTTGGTTAAGTCTTCCAAAACAAGGTGAGGTTGGAGGCCAGACCCATCAGAAGCCTCTATAGACTGAGTGCCATAAGATTTGGGGAAGAATCTGCGTATAGGATCAGGAATTGTCTTATCAGACCAGAATGACTCATAAAAAGCTGCCTCTCTAGTGCCTCGCTCACCACTCTGAAGAGGCTTGTAGAACCGCCCTGAACCATCTATGAGCGGGCCAAGTTTCCCATTCAGAGCTTTGTGTCCGGCAACCTGGTGGTCTGGAACCTTTAGTAGTGGCATGGTCACAACTTCAGATTGAAAATCAACGCTGAAAGCTTCTTATCTTTCTGCAGTGTCAAAGATACAAATATCAAATTTCTCAGAATCGTCCAAATATCGATGAACAAAGAGAAACTGATCCAAGAACAGTTTCTTTATACCTCTCCTGAATGATCAAGGGACAAACAAATGTAATCATTGCCCATTGAACATAGAAACAATTTCCTCACCACACATTGTCGCATGTCAAATTGAAAACTTGGTATTAACAGAATCAAATAAACCGATTCACGGCACATCCATCACACTGGAAATATCGGATCTTAACAGTTAACACAACCAAATGAACTGATTCATGGCACATCCATCACATTCGAAATGTCGGATTCTAACAAAACCAAATGAACTCATTCATGGCACATCCATCACATTGAAAATGTCGGATTTTAACAAAACCAAATTTCATGGCACATCCATCACATTGGAAATATCGGATCTTAACAAAACCAAATGATCTAATTCATGGCACACCCATCACATTGGAAATGTCGGATTTTAACAAAACCAAATGTCATGGCACATCCGTCACATTGGAAATATCAGATTTTAACAAAACCAAATGAACTGATTCATGCCACATCCATCACATTGGAAACATCGGATTTTAACAAAACCAAACGAACTGATTCATGGCACATCCATCACATTGGAAATATCGGATTTTAACAAAACCAAATGAACTGATTCATGCCACATCACATAGGCAATATCGGATTTTGAAACAATCAAATGAACTGATCCATTGCAGATCAGATTGAAAATGTGCGATGCTAACCAAATCAAATTAACTGATTAATTAAACCATCCGCATTCCAACTTCAAAGTGACGC
Organism: Spergularia azorica; assembly: GCA_038382645.1. NCBI lineage: Eukaryota > Viridiplantae > Streptophyta > Magnoliopsida > Caryophyllales > Caryophyllaceae > Spergularia > Spergularia azorica. The sequence continues at coordinate 535,901 of JBBYHQ010000011.1, read as the reverse complement.
TTCTCTAGAACTCAGACCAGATTCAGTCAATTAACAATGAGCTTAGTTATATATACTCCATGCATCAGGATCCATTAATTAATAAACTATATGGTAAATCTAGTTCTATATCTGCTGTGTCCTACATTATCATTATATTCAACCAAAAAGCTTATGAAGGCTTCCAACTTTTGTATTCATCTGCAAAAGATCACACCTTTTCTAACTTTTTTTGGTGATCCAACACCCCCTTTAAATTTAAAAAAAAAAAAAAAAAGATTATTTAATCTACTAAAGATCAGGTAAGTCAGTGCCCGAGTCAAAGTCTTCGACTTTCGTAGGGGTACAGTTTGCGTACATCCGAAACAGAGTTTCTTAAGACCATGGATCCAAATTAAAGATCACAAACATCTTGTACATAATGTGCATGTTATTATTAGATTATACTCCTTTGTTTTAATTGCCCAAGACATTACAAAGTCAATCAAACAAAATAAAACCCAGGAACATTACAACTTTATATTCATCATCATGCACACTTACTAAAAATAACAAATACCAAAATGGAAGGTTGATAGAACGAATATATATGGCGAAATATATGAATATGAATTAAAATAAAGCAGAAAGAAAAGGGGAAAGATGAAAAACTTACGAAGAAATCTGACAGAAGCCCGAAACGTTTCTTCTCAAGGCGTCCAAGTTTCGCTGTTTGCTCTGTGGTGAATGGCTCTGCTGCTTCTTATAGAAAAAGTGGGTTTGTTTGGAACTGTGTGCAATACGCTGTTCGTGGATGGCGTCAAAAGGAGAAAAAACAAACTTCTGACGCTAATTATTTTATCAATTTATGGGGTGCGTAGATTTGGTCCTAAACTCCTAATTAAAGTTGTTAATCTAATTCAAAGTGTATTAAGTTTTTTACGAGAAAGAATACAAAAGTATCTTCGCTTTAGGCAATTTTGAAAATTAGTAACTCGTATATTTTGTTTAGGCGAGAAGACTATTGACACTCGATAACGATTATTAAAATGATCAAAATGATGTTGATAAGTATGATTTTGTTTAAAGTTTCAATATCGACGTTCAACAAATGTTAGTTTTGTTTTGTGGTGGTTGCTAACAAAGGAATATGATGAACATTTCTTACAAATTTTTTAACTCCAAGTGTCGTTACTGCAACTTGGCTTATTGAGTCAAACCATGAATTACATGGAAGTTGTGTAGGAGCGAAATCATAAACTCCAACTTGTTCGAGTAATAAAAAATTCGGCAAATTTCAAGCTAGTAACAAGATTTGTCATACGTTTTTTTGTATATGTTACATTTTACCAAATATCAATAAATAATACACTATGAAGACTTGAATTTCTCGGTGGTGGCTAACAAAGGAATGTGAATATGTGATGGATATATTCTCACAAATTCGAAATTGCAAGTGTCGTTATTTCAACTTGGAAATATTATTGAATCAAAACATAAATTACTTAAAACTCCAACTTGTATTACCAAACCCCAACTTCTCGTGAACTCATCTGCACATTCTCCCTTGTTGAACATTATTCAAACGCTTAGCTACAGAAGCCTGTGGCTTACATATTACAGAACCATAAACACCCATAAGTGGCGTAAGTCATAATTAGAACTCGAGACCTCAAGTTAAACCGTGAGCAATGCAGAGGCAAATTAGGCCGTTAGACGAGCCTACAATCCCGGTGGCCCCTATAACCCCTCAGGCTGGTTGAGGTAACTTGACTCCCTTGTTGAACATTATTCAAACGCTTAGCTACAGAAGCCTGTGGCTTACAGATTACAGAACCATAAACACCCATAAGTGGCGTAAGTCATAATTAGAACTCGAGACCTCAAGTTAAACCGTGAGCAATGCAGAGGCAAATTAGGCCGTTAGACGAGCCTACAATTCCGGTGGCCCCTATAACCCCTCAGGCTGGTTGAGGTAACTTGAGTTTGGTTATCTTACATGCAATAGAAGGTGGGATTCTGCAGCAAAGCACCTACTTAAAAAGCTAAAGGACATTAATCTACTACTACTCAGGTAAGTTGTAAGCGACTGCCCAAGTCAAAGTTTTCGACTTTATAGGGGTAAGGTTTGCGTACATCCGAATCCGAGTATCCAAAGATCATGCATATATCCATACACTTAACTAATTAGACTAAAGCTCATAACCATCTTGTACAAGTATGGCTGCTGCTCTGTTGTTTTGTTAGTGTGCGCAATACGCTGTTTCGGGATGAGAAACTTCTGACGCTATCTATTTTATCAATTTACTTGTGAGGTAAAGATTACTGGGATTTGGTCCTAACTAAAGTTGTGATCTAACTAAAACAGGTAAATTCCACACCTTTGGCATAATTCCGAAAAGCTGCAGCTTTTATGTTTTATTCCCGGACAAGGCTATTGGCACTCGGATAAAGTCTTTCATCGCTCTAATAACATGGTAGTGTCTCGAAAAGATGAAATTTTGTGTTATATAGGTTCGATTTTACCAAATATCGACAGTTGTTATACTCCATTACACAGTTGAGTACTGGTGGCTAACAAAGCAATATGTTGAACATTCTTGCAAATTTGAGAATGCAAGTCTCCTCTGTCGAAAAAAAAAAAAAAAGTGAGAGAATGCAAGTGTCAAATATTGCTACTTGGGTTTATTGAATGAAACCATAAATTACTTGGATAGGAGCAATCTTAAACTCCAACTAGTGTAACCAACACGTCTCTTATGAACTTATCTCACTTGTTGTCTTGTTGAACATCCTAACACTTTCGTTTGAAGTGTGTGAAGTTCTGCAGGATTAGCCATCATCCAAGGACACAACAAAACTACAATGCTGATTAAGGTTGGGGCGTCAACAAGGGAGGTAGCGTGGTTTAAATCTCGAAAACAAAGGGAAGTCGGGTGTCTCCACCGAGAGAGAACTCTATTACCCTTCACTTGTGAAATCAGGGCAGAATCGGCAGATACAAAATAATGAACACCAACTATAATCTAGCCATGGAAATAAACAGCAACTACACAACGATTGATAGACTTGAGTACAAGATAAGCAGCAACGTCTAAAAAGAACATAACGTAAGAGTACAGAACAAAGTAAGAGAGGGCGGTTCCAAGCAACCATAGGCTGCACAAAAGAAGGGAATCATATTCCATCAAAGACTAGAGCGTACAAGCGTTTGGCTTTATGACTCAAAAACTCGCCATAAGTAACTCTTGGAACTTCCACTCAGCATTCAAGCTGACTGCTGATACAAGGTTGCAATACTGAAGAAATGCATCGAGTTCTAACTCGAGTAAGAAGAGAAAAATAGTTTGAGAAAGTAAATACTGACCGCAAGAAAAATACTCTGGCATTACAGGAGCCAAGCAACTGTCAAACTTATTCTAGACGTGACATGTGAGAACTCCCACACCGAAATCTTCTGATTGATGTCACAAGGAGGCCTTTGGAACACCTGGTGTCAGCAAAAGAGTTTATTTGTGAACAAACGGTTATAGTGAAGCAGCTCACATTTCAATGAATAAAGCGAGGGCGGTCTTGAGGCGGGGCTAACTCACTAAGAGTATCATCAAGAGTGAAAATTCGACGCCAATCGACAGTTTTTGCTGGCTTTCATCTGCAATCACTTTGCGAATGACATCATCAGTTCTTCAGCAAAGAAATTATTCAAACCCTTGCTTTCTCAACATATAGTCCATCTGCCCTGCTCAGCCCAAGCATATGCCACACATGCATTCCAGAATTTTCCTGCAAAATGTCTTCTCGTGCCTGGCACTCTAATTGCAAGGGACCTTGATGATATTCATAGACATTCTATGCCCCTCAAAAACCACAAAATCCACTTCCACTATCGACAGCAACCAGCTATTGGAAGCAAAGCATCCCTTCTAGGGGACATGGGCAAGCAGCCCACGTCTTCACTAGTTTTGTGATGGAACATTTTCTGGAGATAGAATACCATATAGCACTGTGAAGCTCTGACAGTGCTCTCATCAACCTCCATTATCCATGCATCATCACATTTGTACCACTGGTTATGTAAGCGTAGAAAAGTGACATAATGCCCAGATTCCAGCATTCCTGAATGTGTGACCACAGCAAAAACCTCGTATTCACAAACAGCATCAGCTTCTTCATCTTCCAAGGTAAACATTCGATTTCCATGTCTGCTTCGTACTATTGTGGACGACAAATATGGGCTCATATCCAACAAGAAGGGGAACTGTAGGTACTGATCTATCTTTCTGGACATCTTTTTGATGTGGGAGTGCTCAAATCTTTTAATATGAAAACAAAGCACCATAGGCAGCTGTCTGAAAGACATCTGTTTCAGTGATTCCTGCCTCTCTTGACAATTTTCACAAAAAAGCTTCTGGTCAGCCCCCAGCTTCTCAGACCTTGTAAAGTGATCCAGGCAATTTGAAAGGGTGGACATGCTGATACTGTCATTCAATAGCGTCGTAGGCCGGCCAACACGATGTGCTACTGGGGTCACAGTTCGCATATCCAGATCGAGAGAGACGTCTACACAAGGGTCATATGTTGTTGAAATGGCTCCGCAAATTGTGCAAGTAACATCTGATTGCAAGAGGCCAGAAAACACCTGGTGCGCAATACACTCACAATCTCTGACATCTGCATCCAGGCAGCTCACATATGAGAACACAATCAATAAGTAAAATATACTTCTTGACTTAGCAAACACCAAACATATAGAAGTTCTCAAGATTGTAGCCATTGCTTTCAGTGGAGCTTTAAGGTAAATAAATTCAACAAATATATATGGTGATCTATATTTTAAGCAGCTTCAGTCCTGACAGGAATACTGGAACAGTGAAAAGCTAATTGTTTGCAAACCGCGCAACATTTAAGCCATCACGAGAATTAATATAAGAAGTCTATCTAGGTGCATACGAAGAGCGAGTGTGTATTTAAGACACTGGCAGCACCAGAAGAATACCCGAATGAAAGAACCTAGTCACCTACAAGTATATATTTAAACGATAGCAGCACCACATGAATATACATAGGTATGACAAAACTGTCATTCTCTACTTTAGTTCTAGCAGCTATTGCTCAGCGCATGAAGTGGAACACAACACAAGCACCCCACTTGGCACAGATAGGAATGACTCATAAAAGAGAACAATTTAGGACACTGAACTAACATAGCTAATCTTTCTCGAATATTTTCAGTAGAAATGGAAAAAAAAAAAAAAAAAACCTTCCAAAATCCAACACCCACCTACAGTCAGCTTCAAGTTCTTGGACTCTTTCTCATGTATTTGGTCAAGAACTGAGATAAAGAACTCATGTGCATCCTGCTGCTCGTAAGTTGCATGGTTTTCTGAGTGCAACCACCAACTGCAAAGACAAACCATGAATATATTTTGTTTCACCAAAGATTTAATTTCACCCAAAATACGAACAGCTTTATATATTAAATTATAATGCAATGTTCCCTCAGCCTCCACCCCATAGGAATGATGACATTTTACTTAGTGGCTAAAAATGTTCAAAGTTCTGAAATTCATTTATTACAGATTGAATTACTTAGCAAAATAGACCAACTTTACATTATATAGAGTTCATTACGCATTTGAAAAATATCTTTGGTCGAAGTAGAACACGATTCACCATTGTTTTTGGGGACGGAACGAGTAAAACTGAAACCACTAACAAAGTCTCGACTCTCGAACACTCAATGCACTAAGCTGCAACAGATTAATCAAATGGGAATTTCCTAAAACTTCAACCTTAGGCAACGTCATTAAGAAGCTAACATACTTCCACACAACAAAACCCAAACTTTACACTAATACACAGTAACTAACAATCAAACACAAAACATAAGCACACAACTACACAAGGTAATATTACAACCACATAAAAACAGTTAATAAATAACAGAATTTGGAGGGAAAATCGAATCAAATCGAAACAACGAAACAATGAGGTGTATATATATACCTATAAAGAAACTGAGCGGGGCTATAAGGAGCGCGATCACCAGAGAAAACAGCAGAGAAAAGACCATCAATATCACAAGGCAAACAAAGCTGATCAGCTGATCTTTTCCTACAAAATTCGCGGTGATGCCGATCACTGAGGAAGTAATTCCGCAATGGTGGAGCATGTAACAATGCTTGTAACACAGAGTTCATAAAACAAGTACTCCCCAAATTGTTCAAACCCCTCAATCCCAATGGATATACCATCTTAGACCTCGGATCTCTCCTCAAAACAACCAAAGTTTTCGACTTTATTAAATCGAATTCGACACCAAACGATGTAGGAGCAGCAGAAGATAAGGACCTCTTCTTCTTATTATTACTGTGACTCTTACGCAACATATTCGACTTTAGTGACATGAAAACCCTGTCAAAATCAGGATCATACACCTGATCACAGCACACTGAGCAGTATAATTCCGCTCTATCAACATCAACACAGATTTCATGGTCTTTATTTGACTGAGAATGTAAATGGGCATGATTATGATTCAAATCAGATGATGATGATGTTACGCAACAACAAAAAACACCAGAACATACCAAACAAATGTAAAATCTACCCCTATACTCATGACAAAAATCACATCTGGGGGCCTGTTTTTGAGGGGTAAGATTGTCTGATTTTGAATTTGGGGTTGTTTTAAAGCAATTTTGGAGGTGTGTATAGCAATTTAACCCATGTTTAAGCTTGAAATTTGAGAGATGTTTGCATGGTTTTGGGATTAAAAAAGTTGTGTTCTTTGTATACATCTATATAAAGGTGCAAACTTTTATCAAAGATTTGATCTTGTTCTTCAAGTTTATGAAATAAAAACAGAGATCTGCCAAAGAATTAATTATAAAAATTAAATTAAATATAAATTTTAATTCTTGAATCAATTAGGATATACTATGAATTAATAAGATATATTATTAATAATAAAAAGGGGAAAAAGATTAAAACTTTGATGAAAACTAGTGATGATAATTAAAGAAAAAAAGACCGATAGACAAGTAGTCGTCTCTTGTGAAGAGACTTCTTCTTCAAATTTTTTCAAGGTGAAGAGTGAAGAATAAGGAAATGGAGAGGGGAAGGAAGAAGAAGGTACGGTTGAGTGGTGGTGGTCTTAAGAAATTTGGTATAGTTAGTAGTACAACTACAAAACGGGTGGGTCGGTGATTTGGGTCTTTTTTACTCTCAAACAAAATAGGGCAAACTTTTCTTTGATCAATTGGGATTTTGAGCATGCTCTACTCCTCTCTTATTTGCTCAATCACTTATTTCCCTTCTACTTTCTCATGAATTTGTGATGTGTGTGGAGTATTGTTTTTGTAGGGTGAGTGGATTGAACTTTTTAATTGATTCCCATAATAAATCGTATCTGCCTGTAAACTGTATACATGGGAAGCAATGATTTTCTTCTATCAAAAGTGTTATATGGTCGATTCGTTTCGACCATAATAAATCGTATCTGCCTGTAAACTATATACATGGGAAGTAATGATTTTCTTCTATCAAAAATGTTATCTGGTCGATTCGTTTCGACCATATTAAAAATCGTACCTGCCTGTAAATTATGTACATGGGAAATTATGATTTTCTTCTTTCAAAAGTGTTATATGGTTGATTCGGCTGGTCTTATGGATAAAGTGGGATTAAGAAGCATTTACTTGTACAAAATTTGACTCATCATTCATCTTTGAGGTGTCATGTGTCCAAAAGAAAAAAAATATTAAAAAGGACACCGGCGAAGAGTATCCAATACGTGTCCACATCAAAAAAACGTACTAGACACGGACACACCACTCTCGGAGAACTGTTTGTATAACCTATGTTGTTTATGCTAGTTAAATTAGTTCAAATTTGATAACTAAAAATTGACAACCATTGTATCTAATGTTTTTAGAATATAGTTTTCAAAACCGAGAAAAAAATAACAAAAACGACACCAATCGAACTCAAAAAATTAGTTTTGACAACTTATTTGTCGTCAAAACTTGGCAAGGAGTAGGACCGTATGCTTAGGTCAACATTTGTGTACCAATTGGAAGTTGGAGTTGGAACCCACTATCGCCACCGCGCACTAGCTTCGCCGCTTCTCGCAGCCGTCGGTACCACCAATCGCCGCCTTATGATCCACCAGAAGCCCCGTCGTCGCCTCCGCATTGCCGGCATCACCTCCGCGATCATCTAGTCTATTTGCTTTGCTAAAACCTCCAGTTTTTTTCTGGATAATTTCGCGCTCAGTCTGAGGTAACAAACCCTAATTCCCAATTCAATTAATTTGATTATTTAATTACTAATTGTTTTTAATGGTTAAATTAGATTACTGTCTTAATTAATCCGAGTAAACGATAACCAAATCTGTGTAATTTCGCCATAAAATGATAAATTTAGAACCTTTTTCTCTCCTTTTAAGTAAATGATCATAGAATTATTATGTTTTTTTTTTGTTAATATAATTCAGGGTGATTAGATGAACTGCTTAGCTATATGACATTTGATTAGAAAGTTCGTAATTATCCGATATTATGGGAATTATGAGATAATTATAGAAATGAAGGTGATAGAATCAATGGGACTATGAGAGGAATGCAAATGGGAATATCGGAAAGGAAGAGTGTGTAAAACCGAAGGCAAATCGTAGAAATATTGTTTCTTGTTCCTGTATTGTAGGGGTGGATCATCTTATTATCTTAAGGTGGTAAATAATAGCATGCGATATGCCGATATCGAGGTTGGTTAATTGATGGTGAGCTTGATTATTGAAATCCTGTAAATGTTAGTAGTTCTCAGTGAACGAATTAGCGTTTGTGAATGTAAGTAGTTAAAGGTTTTAAGAATGTAGATGAGGAATATACATCGTTGGTCATTTATTATGGGATGCATCGACTAGCCTGACTAATAGTTCTAGTGATCAACTTGTGAATGCCGTCTTTCTTGGATTATCGAGTTCCATTTTTCTACTTTTGCAATTCTTTCAAACTCTTGCTTTTTTTTTTTTTAGTTGCTCCGCTTGATCTTTGTATTATCCTTGATATCCAACAACGATCTTCCCTAACAAAGGAACCATATCCAACAAGGGTTCTCCAAAACTGTCCATAGTAATTTTTTGGAAACATTTGAAAGTGGCTTGGTAAAAAAAAAACGGCTCAAATTTAGGAGAAAGCCCTAGAGGTTCATTTTATGGGTTAAGCAAAATATTAGAGCAAAAAACCTATGATAAGTCCAAGATACGGCAAGCTAGCCTCAACGGGTGCTGTGTGTCGAAAGGGATCAAAGAACTTCCCTAACAAAGGAACCAACCCTCATATCCGATCAAGGTACTCCAAGGGTGTCCGTGGTATTTGTTTTGTAAACATTTGTCTATTTTCAAAAGGTTGTCAATATTCGCCAAAATCGAAGTTTATAGTCCACGGTTTTTGGCCGAAAATGGCTTCATAACAAAAACGGCTCAAATTTTTGAGGCCCCTAGAGGTCAATATTATGGGATTTAGCAATATATGAGAGCTAAAAAACTATTTTAAGTTCCAAAATTGACAAATAGGCACGCTAGCCTCAACGTTTGGCATTTCCGAAAGGGCTTAAAGAACTTTCCTGGCGTAGAAATCATCCGTCATATCCAACAAGGGTATTTCTAGGCTGCCCATGGTAAAGTTTTGGGTACATTTGTTTACTTTCAAAAAGTGGTCAAAGTTTGTCCAAGCCGATGCATATAGTATTATAGTCCATGATTTTCGGCCCAAAATGACTCGGGATCAAAAACTTCTTAAAATTTTGAGGAAATCCCTAGGTGTCATAATATGGGTTTTGGCAAAATATTAGATTCAAAAACCTATGGTAAAACTCAAAATCAACAAAAAAAAAACGGCCATTTACCTCAACAGGTGACATGTGCCTAAAGGGCTTAGAAAACTTCTCTAACAAAGGAACTAACCCTCGTACCGAACAAGGGTACTCCAAGGGTGTCCATGGTCATGTTTGGGCACTTTTGTCTACTTTAAAAAAAGTTGTCAAAATTGGCCAAAATCAAAGTATATAGGAGTAGTCCATAAATTTTTGCCAAAAATGGCTCACGATTTTAAGGGAGCTTCTAAAGGTCATATTAGGGGTTTTATCAAAATATTAGAGCAAAAAATCTATGGTAAGTCCCAATACCGGCAAAAGAAAGGCATGTTAGCCTCAACGGGTCACGTACTCACGTGTGCCGAAAGCGCTTACAAAACTTTCTTAACACAGAAATCAACTCTCATATGCAACAAGAGTATTCCAAGGTTGTCCATGGTAAAGTTTTGGGAACATTTGTTTACTTTCAAAATTTTGTCGATTTTTTTCAAATCCGAAGTATATATTCCACGATTTTCAGCCCAAAATGACCCATGGACTAAAACGGCTCAAAGTTTTGTGGAAGTATGTAGGGGCTATATAATGGGTTTTGGCAAAATATTAGAGCAGAAAACCCATGGTAAGACCCAAAATCGACAAAAAGCGCACATTAACCTCAAGAGGTCACTTGTGCCGAAAGGGCTTAGAAATTTTTTTTTAATAGAGTAACTAGCCTTCATATCTGTGAAGGGTACTCCAAGGGTGTCCAAGGTAAACTTTTGAGTTTATTTCGATACTCTAAAAAAAATGGTCAAAATTGACCAAAATCGAAGTACATAATCCACTGTTTTTGGCCGAAAATGGTTTCAAACAAAAACAGCTCAAATGTTTTAGGAAGCCCCTAGGTGTCATATCTCTTGTACACTCATTCACAAAAAAAAAGAAATTACGGTTTCAATTTTGGTATTCCCTACAAAACTCTGAGAGTTTTTATCTTCATTGCTGAAATCTTATCTTCAGGGGTTATTCAACGATCTACATATAATTGGGCAGTGAAGTGATGACCATATCTCAAGTCAGAAACTTGATCTCCCTTCCATCAATGAATTTGTTGAGATTGAGCGGAATACCTATATTACAGCAGCTTCATTTGGAAGAAAAGCTGCTTCGTACCTCATCAGATAATTGGTGCATCATCAACGATGGAACAAATGACCCTACTATTGTCATGGGCGTTTCAGGGTCAGTCTTCCAACCATTTAATTTTACTGGTAGATTCACATTTTCCTTCGCTATTGTTTAGACATTTATGGTGAATGTCTCAGAAATGTGTGAGATATAGCAATGCTAAGTGCCCATTTTGATTCAGAGGTAGATTTTTCATTTTGGGTCATCCGTGCGCAGCCTCTTTATGTTTCAATAGGGGTAAGGCTTGCGTACATCCGACCCCGCCTTATGGTGGGAACCTTTAAGGCACTGGAGTAAATGTTGTTGTTGTTGTTGCTGTTGTGTAACTTCATTTGGAATATGACAAGCTGTTTGTTAATTTGTAAAGGAAGCCAGATGAACTTCTTGAAATTAAGCCAGTTCTACGAGATAAGATTCCTGTCATCAGAAGGTTTACTGGGGGAGGTACTGTTATTGTGGATCATGGAACTGTCTTTGTTTCATTTATATGCAACAAGGACGCTGTTCCTGGTTTACAACCATACCCTCAGCCGATTATGGCATGGACTAGCCTATTGTATGATGAAGTCTTTCTTGGAGCTGGAGACTACAGGCTACGTGAAAACGGTATGAAACTTGCATTTCCTTATATTCGAAGGCTAATCGGTATAAAAATAGAAGTTTGATGCATCAATGAAGGATCTATTTGGGTCACTTGTGGTGGCCCTTAGAAAAGATGTGGAAGGGGAAACTTTTGTTGCCATTTAGGAGTGACTATTCCCTCCCTCCTCTGTAAACTATTTGTTACCTTTCCTTTTCTACCCCTGTCTGCCATCTAGTGCAGACAAATCACCAACTCATCTGTTACCCCTCTATGAATAAAAGTTGTACCTTGTTAATTGGTTTTCAGTTTTCCCGCAGTCCCAGCATGCTGTGATTTTCATCTCTTCTGATACCTGTTGAGATGCTTAGTCAATTACCATAATCTCTATGATTTTATTAGGAAATGTGATGCTTCAAGGATTATGCACATTTTCTGCTGAATGTTTTTAGCTTGCCTACGATCTTCTCCTTAACTCCCGCCCCCAGCTTCTTCTCTTTTCTTTTTTAAGTCTCTATTTCTGATGAGTGAGTTTCTGGAGCTAAGCTAGTACACCCTGGTTTGTACTTTCTTATTTTGTCACAGATTATGTATTTGGCAACAGAAAGTTTGGAGGAAACGCACAGTCCATCACCAGAAACCGTTGGATCCACCACACATCATTTCTGTGGGACTATGATGATTCTAGTATGACCTACTTGAAGAATCCCAAGCGTGCACCACAGTATCGGCTGGTATGCTAATTATATCTCTATGTACTTATTTTTTCTTCATGCTCCTTCAGTAATTCTCCGAGGACAGGAAGTATGTTGAACCTTAAGCTATGAATGCACTTTTTGCGCTTGAGGTTCGTACTATTGCATGTATACAAACTATTGGAATTATTAGCTAATTGCACTTTTGTTATACATTTGACTGACATGAAAGTTTATGGCACCATACTACCTTCAACATCAAGCTAGACATCAGCCAGATCATGTCATTAAATGCTTAGTAGAACCCATTGGTATACTCTTTAAGTGAAACATCTATTTTCTGTTTAGGCAAGGAACCATTCAGAGTTTATTTGCCGAATCAAAGATATTCTACCGAGGGGAGTTTTTATCGAGAGAACTATCAAGGCAGCTGAACAGCATTTTTTGTTGAAATCCATCTCAATGGATTCAACTGTATCTTCTACCACTGCAAGTTTTGCTCCCACATCTAGGATTTTGACTTCTCAGGAGCTAGAAGCTGCAGTTCTTGATGAACCTGAGGTCTTGTTGTCCGAGTCAATGTTAAAAGACTTATTTGGTATGAGAAGATAGCCTTTTGCTTGAAGTTGTCTGCCTGTCTCCTAGTCAAAGATCTTGTGAGGCTCTCTTCTTGTCCAAGCACATTACGATGTGATATATTGTTGTTGCCGGAGTGAGATCAAATCATTACTTGAACCTCTCAACTCATCTCTGGGCTGTTCGCTGCATTGGCACATCTGACCGCTGTGCACACTAACCTTACTTTGATCCTGATTGTTTTAAGTGGAAGAAAAAGCTATTTTGCCTGCTCATAGATTTTTGAACAGCTACAGATTGACCGTAGTAATCATATATACTGTAACTGTGCCTTCATTTCCGTCAAATTGTGTACGGGTATATTGTAACTGTGCCTTCATGGTGGAATAATTTTGTACCTTTAACTGGTAAATTCAACACTATTGAAGGCTAATTTGTATCTTCCTCTTAGTGTTCGGAGTTACTTCCTCTGTATTATGCAATTGCAGATGATACACATTTCAGATTCAGGTGTGATTGTACAGACTCTTCATAGTTGTACTTGTAAGTTTTTACATCCTGATTTGAACCTGTTCTTACCTTTAAATGAAGATACGGAAACATTGCTTCAAAATTTTACCCCAGTTTGTATCAGTTTTATGCTTTGCTAATTACTTGCACTAATCAATGTGCACAAACAAGTGCAGAAGTGCTGCCTATAGAGTTTCAGATGCATTTTTTGCTTTCTTCCTAAAGGCTCCGTGACTTTCAACCTGAGTAGACAGTTCAATTTCAATGTTGCAGCCTCCGTAGTCCTCGATGGTCCTCTCTTTATCGTGGATGTAGCGTTAGTTCCGAGCCAACCAGCCTAAGCAGGAGATGATCAAATTAACCCCCAGACCCATTTCCTTCAATTACATCCAAGAGTTGTAGACTAGTGGTTGTGGAATCATTGCATCTTTACCAAAATTGTCGCAAAAGAGCTTACCTTTACAGTATGTCATATTTTTTTTTTTTTCAGTGTGTTTACAAATATGTTTTACAACGTCAGTTAAAACTTAAAACAGAGAATGTACTAAAACCTACAGGACTCTTCGTTGATGATGGCCGTGCCTGAAATTCTTTAGCCACTGTCATACGACCTTCACGGCTTCACCATAGAATTCTTCGTAGCTAACATCAATGGTTTCCACACCTGAACCTACAACATGTATGAAAGTTCCCCTGAATTACTATATATTGATCGACACCAATCTATACTAACACACATGAAAAAAAGTTCACATTTTCATTCTTTAATAAGACAAGTCCTCAAATTACCTGGACAGTCATTTCAGCAAGCTGCTGAATGGTGCAGGGCTGCCAACACTAGAAACGTGACCAAATGTTTGTTGTATGTCCCGACCGGATTTTCCTAGATAAGAGATAAAAATATGAACCAGTCAAAACAGTACAAAGAAAAGCGAGCAGAACGCTAACAGCAATGATTGAGGATACAAAATAAACTTACAATCATCAAGAAGACAGCCTCAGTGGCTTCCTTGATGTACATGATGATCCTTTTGGATATAGGCCACCATCCACAAGCTTAAGAGGCACAAGACGCAAAAGGTTCTGAAATAAGAATAACCAAGATAAGCCCCAAAAACCACATGATTTGAAGATCAGAACGATGCAAGCCAAAATGTACATGCATCGCTGAAGCAAGCTAAAACTCGTGGAAACCTTAATAGAAACCAGCAGTACCGGAGATGAAATCCCTCCTGGGGCCTATCCAGTTAAGAGGGTCTAACAATAGTGAGCTCCATACCACGGCACCCTCAACTGACGCTAAAATCAAGAGTAAACATTAGTTACCACAAATAGGATCTGGTATTTCCCCAACTGAAGGAAAATAGTTCACCAGACATAAGCTCTCAGTCAACTGCTTTGCACATGTATATATGATCATCTCTGCTTTCCGGTGGAACCAAAGACACAGGGGGAAGTGTCCTCTTTAGGAACATAATATTCAGGATCCTGGCACATCAATAAAGATAAATTATAAGCTTAGAATGCCTAAATCATGTTGCTTTACAGTTAAAGTACCACGACCCCTTTCCCAGGTAGCTTAGAAACAAAACCCACACAAGAGGACAGACTCGAAATTCACCCGAACAGGCAAAACCCTTATAGAGTCAAAATACTATGGTACACAAGCATTGCTAAAACAAACACACACACACACACACACACACACACACACACACACAAATTACAAAACATCAACTCCAAACAACTTGAAACAAGCACATATGTGGAATGGACAAAGATCCTATCAACTCATCCAGCCAAAAGATAAGAGAAGAACAAGGACAACTAGGTTCCCGTAGGATTTACTGGCCAACCCTTCTGATTCATTTTTTAATCATACCTCCTTTATCTAACCATTTGATGAGAAACAAGTAGAACACAAATGGGCATGACACAGTATAATCAGTACCCCATACGATCAATCGTAATTGCCACTAGTATAAAAACTGTAAACAGTGAAAAAATAATGTTGACGTGCCTGGTCAAAGATGACCAGAGCTTTAAGCTTACAGGGAAACTAAAGTGGGGAGATTAGAGAGGATTTAGTTACAGAAAAGTGCAAAAGAGTGAACCATGATCATACTTCAGAAGGGAGAATAAAGCTTATAAGAACCACTTTCATACAGCAATTCTCACTTCTAAAAACGAAATTGAATTCACTTCAGAATAATAATAATAAGAATAAAATAAAATAGAACAGGAGCAGAGTAAAGTTCAAACAGTGACGGAAAACCAAGCAAATTAAGATCTTACAAATAGCGACAATAATATACATAGAGCATTGTTTACAAACAAAGTTTACCAGACTAAAACTATGCAACAGAAGCAAGCAACAAACTAGATCACAATGACTGCAAAACCTACAATCCATGTTATCTCTATCCAACATTGATAAAGCTATAACTCTAGAAGGATGAGGAATTCATGACAAATATATTAAAAATGTGCTCAAATACATACCTCATATCTTTTTCCCACGGCAGAAGAGGTGAAACTTCAATAGAAAGTCCTCAAATGTTGGGCGAAAAGCTTTCACCTAAATGACAGTTCTCGTATAACCATACTCGTCAAAGTCCTCAAAATGTATGAAATCTTCAGGAGCATAGCCAGCATCTTTCATCTGCTCAGTGAGTCCGCCTAACACAGAATATATTTCATGTGACACTTGAGTTGATGCATCCCCCACAAGAAAGGGTTCGAATCCACTTCCTATGTCAACCCATGCACAACCTGGAGGCTTCAGCAGGCCTATGTTCCTCATAGATGTTCTAATTTCAGCCAGCTTGGTCCAACAACCTGCCGAGGCAAACATGTTAGCAATCAGCACATAGTACCCTGTGTTTATTGGCTTCATAGCCAATAATTTCTCAGCTGCCAACGCCCCTAGATCTGTGTTTCGATGTATATGACATGCTCCAAGCAAAGTAGCCCACATATCAGCAGTTGGTTCGTAAGGCATCCTTCTTATAATATCTTCAGCTTTCTTAAGCAATCCAGCTCTTCCGAAAAGGTCAACCATGCAGGCATAGTGCTCCAAACAGGGTCTTATCCCATACACAGGC
>JBBYHQ010000011.1:465555-512210 GCA_038382645.1 Spergularia azorica | reverse complement strand
CCACCCTGGTAAGAATTATACCCAATTTCCATATGGATAAGACTCTGAAGCTTGCCTAATTCAGGAGGAATTTCGCCACCCAGTAAATTCCCAGCCAACTGGATGAACTGTAAACTCCTGAAGTTACCAAATTCTGCAGGAATTGGTCCACTGAAGTAACTCCCAGCAAAGTTGACAACTTTCAGTGACTCGAGCAGCGAAACTTCTGCAGGCAATGTACCTGAAAAGCTGTTGCTGAAAGCATTGAGCACAACCAGCTTTTTCAGCTCAGAAACTCCACTTGGGAAACGACCAGAGAAATTGTTCCTGCTGATGTCTAAGCTCCTTAGGTTTGTCAGATTGAAGACTGTACCCGGAAAGCGCCCGGAAAATGCATTGTGGCTAAGATTGAGGGTGACAAGATCAGCAAAAACACCAAACTGTTTCCCTGAAAGTTTGCCAGCAAGACCTCTTCCTGAGAGGTCCAGACCGACAACCATAGTAGAGTTATTGTTGCAGGAAACACCAGACCATGAACATGCTGCAATTTCAAAAGTAGGGTCTTCTCCAGACGGCAAAAACCAGTCTCCCAACCCGTTGTAGTGATCGACAAGCTCCGATTTCAAGCTTAGAAGTGCATCAGAAAACACATCAGGAGCTCCAGAAGATACAGTGACAGCAACAGAAGCAACAAGAAGAAGGTTTAAACAGTATGAAATTGGAGAAATCATCTCCATGGGAAACTGCAGGACTGCAGGACAACTGAGTCTGCAGAGAACAAAAGGAGAGAAATATTAGAGAGTGAGTGAGGCCCAACTTTGGGGTTTATGAAAATGAGTTCAAAGTAATGCTACAATCATTGGCTCTTCAAAACAGGCTTTTTATCAACATCATTTTTCTATCTCGACGAGTGTTGGAAGTCGGTTTTGGAGTGCTAATAGTATTTTCCGAATTATGTTCCGTAGAAGTAAAGAATCATGTTATCATATTGCATGGGGAATAGAGTATATGATGCTATACAGACCAAAAGAAACGCAAAAAAAGAGCACAATAAGAGGGGGACCAGAGCTGTTAAAGATTTATTCTGATTAAGTGATTAGTTAGGTGATTAAGTGCAAAGTAGTTTGATGATTAACATCTTTTCTTGCCTTTAGCATTGATTTTGTCGGCCATATCCTCATTAGATTTGAAGAAATTTCTGATTTTTTTGTATTTTGTTGACTGCACAGGTTACTCCTCCTATACTTCTCCTACAGTGACCAACAATGTAATAACCAAAAGAGCTGATCCTATGATCCTATCTATGCCAAAAATTTACGATAGAACAGTCCTACACAAGCTTTCGACAATTTCGTGACACGGCATATGCTCCTTGGAAGACTACATGCAATACACATTCTACTCAAATACTTACTTTGGAAGCTCAAATGAGCACATTGACTTGAGCTATGCACACAATTCCAAATCCCAAATTTTCAGAATAAAACAATTTTTTAATTGATTCAGGTACAAAACCAAGCAAGAAATCTAGAAATATCAAAAGACAACTAATTTTCCTATTTACAAGATTTGATAGGTCATCTTATGCTATTTTGGTCAAACTTAGACCATCAAAATGAGTCCTATTTAATTCACATTTTTGTCGGATTGCACCCAAAAAACGGCAAGGAAAAAGGACAAAACACAGCAAATAAGGAAGAATGGGCAAAAAAACAATATTAAAATTTAATAGCAATGAAACCCAGAAAAAAAAGCACATATATTATAACAAAGGCAGTACATAAACCCAGAGTAAATAAACCCCAGTAAAAGAGTAAAGAGTAATATTTACCAGACTGTTATAGTGCTGTTTCTTTACTCGTGCCGACGCCTGATCATTTTGGGAATAAGACGTAGTCGTATTTTACCAGAGGGGTAAAAAGGAAGCAGCTGAAAATAGTGAAGCAAGCTGGCTTTTTTCACTGCTACAAGTGGAGAATAACAAAGTAGAGAAAAAAACAGTGAAGAAGAAGATAAGGATAGTAAAGTAAAGAGCACAGAGAGGGGGAAAAGGAGAGAGATAAGGGTGAAAAAAAAAAAATGCAAAGGACTAATAAATGAGTTGCTTTGCAAAGGGACCAAAGTGACATTATTGCATGCTGCTTTTGTTCATGATACTTCAGCTTCAAGATTCGCGCCATTAGTAACTTCTATGCAACTTACTAGCTACTAGTACTATTACACTCTTAATAATTCTCAAAATGTGCATTGTCATAATGAGTTAATAGGGAAAGTGAGAAATTATAGATCACTCTTGACTCTAAACAAATTTCAGTTTACCACTAAACATTATCGAATCAAGGGCGCACCTAACTAATTATTAATTGTCGTTCACGCAACCTTAAAATTGCACAATTAAGTAAAGGCAGGGGTTGAAGCCACGCGTGGTGGAGCTTAGAGGCTAGAGGATAATCCGTTCACGGTCCGTAGGATGTTGTAGTCAGCTCCTAATTGACATAGTTGGAGTTGATTTGCCTTGCTTCTATAAGAAAATAATTCTTTCAATTTAACATTTTGTTTTGAATGGAAAGTAGTTTCTGTCACAGTTTGCCCAAACTGTACAAGGAGCTAATTTCAAGGCTTCCAAAACTAAGGCGTCATGAACTAAAAAACCGAGTGTAAAAGTCGATATGGGAACCATAACATCGATTACATGTCGTATGGAGTAGTGATTTTCAAACGTCGTATCTAGAAATTCTCACAGAGAGATTTTTGACGCTTGAGTTTCAACCCAGACTATATTCACATCAATTTACCTTATGAGCCTGCTAGACTACAGATCTCTGAACTGGATACAGGGACAGAATTCACTACTCGGACAGCTTCAGATAACTGCGTATGTACTGGAGGCGTTTACCTCCGCATCCTAGATCAACTCGACCAGCACAAGCATCCTCAGTTTCTCATGACAAAGCCATAGCACCATGACAAAACTAAGGAACATTTCGGGGCATCAGAAAACAGCTACCCGAACAATTATTCTCACTGGAAGTCGGAAAAGAATAACCTTAACCAAGATACTAGCTTTACAGCCTCTATCCAACATAAGGTAATCTCCGAACTATAAATCCAAGACAGGACAACAGATCAATCCAGAATCGAGATAGAACAACTGAGCAACCGATCTGTCGGGATTCTGATCTTCATTTGGGACAATAATGCTCAGACACAAACAGAGGCACAAAGCAAAGAATGCTAGCACTGTGTCTATAAAAATGACTACCAAGTAAAATGATGCCGAACCACCATTACATTCCAATGGGCTAGTCTGACTCCTAACAATCAACACACAAAAGTGGCAAACAAAATGAAAGAAAGAGACATCTCTCCTTCATCAATGTCATTGCATCCATGGATACGAGAAGTGTAACATAAACATATGATGTCTACAAGTACAATCGACTTATGCTGCAAATGGTAATCAACGACGACAGTCTGGTACACACATCAAATGCCACAAGAGCCCTTTCAATTAAAGCAAGGGAACTTTGACAAAGCCTTCACAGAACGTGGATAAGCCTCCGCGGTCTAGATCCAAGCTCAATCAGTCAATTCCATCATTTTAAACAGAAGTTGAAACCAGACTATGAGATAACAGACTGATCATGTTGGAGGCAAGCACGGAAGAAAATTCGGAGTAATTATTAACATACCCAAGTAACCAAGAGATAGAACAACCATAAAACCTCATTCATCGACAATAATGTTATTCACAACAGACGATTGTTATTAACACAGATGAAAAGACACAGATCAAAAGTGAGGGGATATGTCAAAATGTACTCAAAGACTGGGGGATATAGCTCTTAAAATTTGAGCTCGCGACCAACAGAAGATCCAGTAAACTCATAAATAAGAAACCAAGCATAAGTAATCCAAACCCAGATATTAAGAGATTTGGAAGAAGGATAAAAATGCAACAAACTGAACCATAGAGTCATATCGATCATCAAACAAGAAAGTACCACATGGCTGACGAGTAATCACAGTCTAGTCCTCAGAAACACAGCGTGCATTAGAGTCACCCAAACAAGCACAAAGTTCCTACCATCTACGATTTATCTACCATGGAGAATTTATCTTTCTTGTAGCACTGCACCAGAACCCTCAAGATCTGAAACGACAATACAAGCAAACTCCAAAAATAACCAGTAAATTTTGAAGTTAACCCAATTAGATTCATGTGTTTAGAAAATCCAAAAACACACATGTAGCCAGCAAATCACACAACATTTAAGCAAGGCAGTGTACAGGAAAACACCAAGGCATAATACTTATCACCACAATGTACATGAATACTTTTAAAATCATAATCATAGCACAAAACATTAAACTCTCTCACAGTAAGCCAGAAATCAAATCAAACCAAAAAAAATAACCACAAAGAAAGCTCACTTACATTGCAGGTTGCAACCAACACATTGTAGACCAAAAATACCAGGCAACTGGCAACATGATGGTACACCAAATTTTCAAGTCATACTTAAAATACAAGCACCGCCTATGCATTCTTCCATGATATAGTGAGCCATCTCGAATTTGCCAAAGGACATACACGCCCATCCTAGAGGAGAGGTAGAATGCAAACAAGTTCAGGCCTCTCTATCCATCCTTGAACGATAGACAACATTTTCTCAAGTCATACACTTGTAATCCTAGAAATTATAATACGCCATTTTTCAATTCATCAAGGGGCGTACACAAAGCCAGTTCAATGAGGAGAAGTGGACTTTCAGTGAGGTTCCCAACTTCCCATAATCCATCTCTAACCCAATTAGGAATACGACAAGACAACCACTTCGTTCTATACAAGTATCTTCTCCTCTCTTCCATCCATGTAAGACACTCAATGTCTCACGCCTCGCATATCATCTTCTCTAAATTTCTAATGCCACGAAATTACACAATCACACACTGCAACTCAACCTGTAGATAACAATACTATACCCCCATCACCTTTATAACACATCAAGGAGCTTTTTAAACTTAACCTATAATACAAATAAAACCCCATACTGCCATACATACAAGATAATCCCTCCAATTTCACCAACTACACACAAAATTATGATAATCATTAGAATAATTCTCCATCTCATGACCTAGGTTCAAAACTCGCCCGCATCAACAATCACCCTAATGCTTCCCTTACCACAAACATGGACAAAAGAAACATACTTTCCAATCATGATTATCAAATATCAAAGGACATGATGATCAACACATCTATAAAACCCCAAATCAGTACAACAACAACATTACCCCAACGCCTTAAAGACTCCCGCCATAAGGTGGGGTAAGGGGGGGTTGTATGTACACAAGCCTTACCCTTACTGATACATAGAGACACTGCGCACAGATGACCCAAAATGAAAATCGCTTTGAGAATCGGACCAAATCAGTACATAATTGATAATTGCCACTCAAATCACTCCAACAATCAACATCAACATAACCCCACATCATTGTTCACAGTATCATTACAATTTATAATTAGTTAATTACTCCTGAAATTACACACCAACATAAAAAGTCACAAACTTTCGACATAAAAGGACAACACCAAATCATATGATGATAATTAAACATAAGTCTGAACACATTATTATCATAGTATTATGAAAAGGATTAATTAATTAAGATGTAATTAATTAAACGACACGGCCAACAACAGAGTACTTAGCCTCAAATTTCTTCTCCCAATCAGCAAGAACACCAAGTTCCTTCTCAGTGAGCCCATCAAGGTTCGAAACGACGTCGTCTTCCTCCTTGCTCATCTTAGCCAAAGCCCTGCTGGCATCTTTTCCCGCGAACATGGCGTACGGGCCGCCCGGCCCGTAGAAGTTGCCACCGGATGTGACATCGAAGACCCGACCCTTGACTGCTACGTATATGGGCTTTGATGGGTCCGACCCGTTGTACTGCTTCAGCTGCTCTAAGGTGATATCCATGTCGACGAATTTGGTGTCAAAGAGAGAGAAACAAGAGAGAGAAAGTTGGGATTTTTGGGGGTGGATTGAAACTTGAATGAAAAGTTTGATGAGTTTATTAAGACTTGTGTTGAATGTTTGTTCTTGGCTTGTCTTGTTACCACTGTAAAATTGTGTAGTTCACCTTTACAATTTTCACTTTTTTCACCATCCACTTACGGGGTATTCTGGATGACGACACGTTTATTGATTGATTGGTTATTACGACTTTACGAAAAGAGATTGAAAAGTAACGGAACTTATTCTCGCTCAGAAAGTAGTATACAAAAGGGAAATTAGTTTTACGGATGTAAAATTCGCTCTTCTAAGATGATGAGTTAAATTATGTCGACTTTTGGTTCAAATGAAGAACATACTCGTGGTAAAATGGTACAAATTATTTCGTTAATGATCAACCCTTTGAAAAAGAAAAATTGTTTATTGCGATTCGAAGATTGATAAAGATGGGAGAGAACATTAATGCACGACCACTTCTTTAACAAGATTCCTATGGAACCCAGAATTTCTACCAAGATTAGCACTCAGAAAAGCTCGACTTTTTCGACTTTATTTGGATTCTCTTTGAAGATTACTAACCCCTGCCCTTCAGAATCATAGCACTTGCTAAAGGCAAATGGAATGAGACAGCTATAACTAGCTCCTGCACAGCGAACGTTACGAAAAAACGCAAGTAGCGGAAACCAGAGCTATGTTGAACTTACCGCATGTATGGGTTAGAAATGAACATCATAAGATGAAAAATATATAGCCACACAGCTAAATGAAAGCAGTTGGAACTTCACAGTATGTCCTTCGGGTTCCCTAAGCCAGATGTAACAAAAAAAAAACGGAATGGCATAATACTATGGCATCTACATTGGAGTTGTTTTTCGATAAATACTATACCAACAGGACCCTTTCGCTAAACACATATCCATAAGTCTTCTTCATGCTCCCAAGAGAATGCTTGTATATGATCTCCGAGCTTTATCATCTTGTGCTAGAAGTAATCCACCCAAAGAGGCTGATCGCTTTGCTCAGACGAGTGTTTATCCTTAGTCCTCAGCCAAAATTTCCCTTCTTTTTGCTGATAAGAAATCCTGAAGACCCATGACTAGAGAGACCACTACTTAATAAAGAGGGAAACCGCCACCAGAATACTCAACATCCTGCAAGCAGAATTGAGATATTGATTAGGGAATTGGGGATTAGGAATCAAAGTTCGAAGTTTTCAACACAGCATTATCTGCCACTGACAGCACAACAGACAACAGGAGCGCTGATCATAGTCTATAGATTAACAAGATCCCGACAATCTGACACAAGCACCATAATTCAATTTCCATGACATTAAATTTTGGCTGGAACCAAATTCACTCTTGAATAGACACCCCATCCTCAAAGCTTTAACAACAAAAGGTACCACATATGCATCTATACACAGCACTTAAGTTAAAACATACTCTCCGAACCTTACAGCAATGAGCCAATGATGAACTACTTCATTATGGTGATGAACTACTTCATTATGGTAGACACTATACCAGTCCATTGATTGGATTTACTAAGACCAAAAAAGAAGTAAAAGTCAAGTCTTTTTATGGTCATATACTCATATGTCACCTCTTCGCAACTTTTTCATCGATACGATAAATTGAACAAAGTTTCTGCAAATAGTTCTACACTGGCTTCAACCAGCACTTCCAAAGCTCATTGCTCATTGTTTCAAAAGAAGTGCCTGACCGGCCGCACAGGGCATTACACGTATCTGAAACGCACAAGATCCTCAGTGATCTGAGGTGCATGGCAGGGGATCTAAGGTAAGAAGTGTCATGTCCAAGAGACACTTTTTAAAAAAAAGGGGTACACTATTGGCAAATGTAGGGCAAGCTCTGTTGCGCAAAAGGATATTATCAACATCTTGGTCAGTTCTCCCAAAAGGTTGACGTTTCATTAAACCACGTCCGAGAACAAGTGAAGGGTGCAAGATTAGTTGCTTAGACTGCTTAATGGCATAGCCGGAGAGGTTGGTGAGTTATCCACTTAGAAAACTGGTAAGATAAGAGTCCCTGATTCCTAAACATTTAAGCTGAGAAATTCCTTTTTACTCCTTAGTTAGAACTTGGAAGAACTATCTGTCTATGTGAGCTGAAGACTTATTTGGCATTAGGTTCATGACCTTAAATACGACTCTTTTAAAGTCACACAAGCACAGATCTCTTTGCTTCCTCAATTTTAACTGTTAGTTCTTAAGATAATCTATGACAACTTGTGAGCAGACATGAGTGAGGATAAAAATAAGATTTTGAGATACAGGTATCTCTGCTAATACTTCGACTGAAATAATTGGCACAATCAAATAATCAATTATTGGACGTCCATAAAGGTTAGAGATTCCAATTTCATAAGTAGTTACTCCACAAGAAAAAGGCTCTTGAATAAAATAAACCAAACAAGTTGCAAGTTAAAAGCCAAGCATGAACCTGAGGAGGGGGTAGGGATGAAACCCAGTCTGAAGCGTGTGTAGGCAGAAGACCCAAAGTGTTCAACTGCAAGTACCCGGAAAAATGGCATTTAGACAAAATCTAGGCACCATATAGACCATAGCTCTCTCTCAAATATCATTATTGGATGTAGGATTTACCTTCCAGATACCAAGGCCAAGACCCGCCAAATTGAGAGCAATATAGACCAACTTAGGGCCAAGGAGATCAATCTTGCTGTCCTTATATGGCTCAAAAACTGTAAAATAGAACAAAGTCTAAAATCAATCCAGCTGCAAGCTTCCATCAAACCATTCAAGCGAAAGCAGTGACAAATTGTGTTGTCATATGCACACATTCTCAGTGGCACAAGTAAAGGAAATGCAAGTAGATAACTGTACCTTTTCCTACGCCCTGAAGGGCACTAATGGGCTGCAAAAAAGAAGAAAATGTGATACCAATGCTAAACAGGTGAACAGTGCTTCCGGCCATCCACATCATAAAGCCCATCATCATTAAGTTCTTGAAAGGAGACTGAGCTACTTCCCAAGCTTTCTGTTGACATGTGCAGCCAAAAGATAATCAGATGCTTTTAACAAAAATATACGAGATATCAAAATTACAAGACACGTAATTGACGGGAAATTAAACCTATGACGTTCACCACAACAATGGATCAAACTCAGATTAAAAAACACATGACTCCTGTTCTCCAGCCAACACTTTAAATTGAATTTTAAATCATGCGATTATTTTCTTGCCACAACTGGTTAAGTGTTCACAGCAATACAAGACCCTTTTATTTGGGTTGCAAGGGAGTCGCAACTACAATTTCAAAGTTGAGTAACAATAACCTAACCATCTAAGCTGCCTCACATCGACCCAAGATAATGCAAATTGGTGGATCACATACCTCTAGCAATACATCCCCCCCCCCCTCTCTCTTCCAGCCAATTATAAAATCTATACTATCAAAGCTTTCCTCATATTCATACTTCTAACCCAAATAAGTAAAGCAGACTAGAGAAGAGTACCCTACAAAGTTCGCTGAATGTTTACTCAATTTGTTTGAGTCACTGGTTTCTTGTCCCGGCTACGAACAAGGTCAGGGTCAAACTTCATTTCCTATTCTCCCCTCCCCCACCCCCCACCCATCCATCCCACCCCAACAAAGAAAGGATGACCATTGAAATCCTTAGCTATTAATGAAATTTTCACTCCTTTTTTTTTTTAAATTATGGGGATCTCAATAATCATAAATCAAACAATACATAAAGAGCTAAACAAAGTTCATTTCTTATACTATCTACACTAAGACATGAGAAAATCAAGATCACCAAGAACAGTAAACTAATTCACAGCAACTTGAAGCTAGTGAATTCAATGCAACAAATACAACACAATCATCAATAAACCAATTCCCAGCCCTGCCTCACTTTGGTACCTTTAACACGTAACGGGAAATTAAACCCACGACGCTCACCACAACGATGGTTTTTAAACTCAGACTGAAAAACACTTGACCGGTGTTCTACAGCCAACAAGGCAACAACAACAACCATAACAACGAAGCCTTATTCCCAAAATGACTTGGGGTCGGCTAACATGAATCGTCATCAGTAACACATTAAAATGAATTTTAACACCTGCGACTATCTTCTTGCCACATGTGCTCAAGTGCTCACAGCAATACAAGATCCTTTTTTCTTTGGGTTGCCAAGGGAATCACATCTACAATTTCTATGTTGAGTAACAATGACTTAACAATCTAAGCTACCTTACATCGACCCGGGATAATGCACAATGGTAGATCACTGGATCCTATACCTCTAGCATTACCCCCCCCCCTCTTTCCTCCAGCCAATGAAAAACAAATGGATTGGTTATCAAACTTTCCTAATATTCACTCATTTAACCCAAATAAGTAAACCACCGCACAGGGGAAGAGTATACTACAAAGTTGGCGACTTTTACTCGATTTGTTCGAGTCACTGGTTTCTCGTCCCGGCTACGAACAAGGTCAGGGTCAAACTTCATCCTCTCTTCTCCCCACACCCCCCCCCCTCACCCACCCAACAAATAAAGGATGACCATTGGAATCCTTAGCTATTAACAAAGTTCACTATTTTCTTCCTCAAAATACCCAAAATTCAAAACCTTTATAGCTACATATAAATCATCAAAATCCCAGTAATCATAAATCAAACAATAAATAAAAAAACCTAAAAAAATAGTTAATTACTTTCACAATCTAAACTAAGACATGATTAAATTAAATTCAGACCATCAAAAACAATAAACTAACTAATTCATAGCAATTCAAAGCTACTAGATTCAATGCAACAAATACAATACAATCATCAATCAACCTCATCTCAAAACTCAAAAAGGTCCAATTTTTCCCCAAATTTGACATGAACAAAATTAACCCAACAATGATAATATAAAAATGAAACGAAACCCTAATTAAAAATGGGGATTAAAAAAAGAAAAAAGACCTGAGCTTTCCAATTAGATTCGCCGTCTTTGGATTGGCGTGCGACGGAAGATTCATCCTGATCTTGAGAAGCACGAGCGAAACCAGGTGGATCTGGGAAATCGCGAGTAGAATGTGAAGTTGAATTATCAGTGAATTCAACTGCCCATCTTCTTCCTCCTCCCATTACTCCTTTCCCTTTCTCCATCTTTTTCTCTCTCCACAAATTTTTTGAAGAACACTGATTCAACTACCCAGTTTAACTTAACCTTGTGTGTTTGACTTTTTGCTGGTTTTACAGCTAAAGCCCGACAAAGTAATTACCAAAACACTGTTTTATATTTACGAGATAGATGCGGAGTAAGATAGAGGATCCGCGTTAGACGAAAATACGGTAAGAGGGATGAATCGGGTTCTCGAGTTGGATAGGATAGGTCTGAGTCAAGTTCTCGAGTTGGAATAGGATAGGTCTGAGTCGAGTGGGTCAAGTATAAGTTTGTAAGGGATAAATTCATTGTCGGGTTCTCAGTCATTGAACATCAGTGCTTCTGACCAATAATTGTACTCCGTATTAGGCTTTTTATTAAATTGTTTTTTTAACGTGAAATTAGAGTATCATCGATCATGAGGTCTTGAGTTCAAATCATTAGCTCATTTTACGACTTACGAGTATGTACCAAAAAATAAGGCTACGCATAAAAGGGAGTGGTCATATGCCTGAAGGGATTGTCGCGAATTTCTGTTTTTATGCCTAATTTGCCCCCACTCATGAACTGAGCTATATGTGATGCATGGATGCTCTCTTCCGTGAAAGAGCATAAAAGGGAGTGGCAATATGCATTCCCAAAAACAAGCTGAGCTAGCTGGTTTTACGGCCAAACACTACATGTAAGGAGTAGTATTTCTTTTCTTGACAAGAGGTGAAGGACACAAACAAGTATGACAACGGTAATCGACTTCGAGTCAGGTTTCGAGCTGATGAGTTACTTTGTTGGCTTTGGAATCAACCTCTCTAGAATTGTCTTGAATTTGAATTCTCACCCCTCGTTGATCTTGTGTACCAAAAATAAGGTCACACATAAAGCCACGACACTTTAATACTCTTCTGCGACAAATGTTCAAGTTTTATGCTTAAAGGTGCATCGAATCTATAGAATTCGTAAGATGTGTGCTAATAACCTACTCCGCGTTAGATGGCCACTCAGTAATTACTAGAAATTTACAAACGATTGTTCATCCGTTGCTCTCATGTTTGATTTCATTGTCAATTGTGTGACAATACGAAAATGATATGCGAATCTGAAATTACATATACTTTTATCATTTCAAATTGAATGATTCAATTTCATAACGAAAATAATAAAATGACAGTACAATAACAACTCTTAAAACAAGTAGAGTAAATTACAAGATTTTGATCATGTGAAATAAAAGAGAAAAGAAAAAATAAATAACGCATAGTAGCTTTTATTCTTCTTCCTTGGAATTGAAGAAAATACACTTGAAGGAATTGAAGACACACACATTACTGAAGAAATTAAAGCAGGGGATAATGCGAAGCAGGGGACTTGCTTCATGTTGTTCCGAGATCAGATCATATGAACGCCACGCTTTGAGACATGTCGCATAGCATCCTTTAACAAGCCTGTTGCACAATGATAAAATAAAAATAATAAAATACGGATGACATGTAATATTGACTTAATTAGAGGACTCGAGCTACCATGTTAGTTTCGGTGTAGATAAACTTTTAAGTTTATCGATATTAATGTTTAGAGGCAAAGACAAAACAGATGATCCAAATTCTAGCACATATGTCGTCTAAACGAGATTTTATTCTAAAACTAGTTGGCATGCAATAGAAAAGACCTACGGTGTATTACATACACTATATCATAGGAGTCCACTTATGACTTGTTTATATTAGTAGCTCACATTCTACCAAAAAAAATATTAGTAGCTCACAGTCAAGTAATGTGAAACGGATTCATTCAAAAGTCGACAATAACATCGGAGATCGGAAAAGAATAACTGACCTTAATTATGATAGATCGAGGGTGTTAAGTTAATTAGTCAACAATGATCTTGTAGTCGAATTGAATGACACCATAGAAAAGGCCATCGCGCTGGTCTTTAAGCTCGGTTTTGGCAAGGTCGGCGTTAAGGTCCTTGATGTCACTAAGAACATCATACTGATCATAATTATACGGCATTTCATACACAATTTTCCTAGCAATGAGCTTGGCAGTTCTCACACTTCTAGCCGGAACCTTGACACTATAATCTTCCTTTTTCGGCTCGGTCTTCTTTTCGTTGATCTTCCCCCACACGTAACTCTTGTCATCTACAACCTCCCTACTCGGAAAGAAATTGCCGTTGTACTCCGGGGTCGCGCTGTTGAGCCAGAATGGCGCTGGCGTCTGCAGGAAGCTAGTCTTTCCCCACGAACGCTGCTGGTACTCCTTGTATTTAGTAAATTGTACAACCTTGGTTATCTCTGAAGCTTCATCGTTACGCACATCCTCTTTCTGTATCACCACATTTTCAACGTCACTCACGATCCTTATACAATCGTATCGTAAGGTTACGACTTGGACCTTCCTTTCCTTAATAGGCTCGACCACCTTTAATTTACAAGCGTAATAGTTAAGCTCTGTACCTTTAACAGCCAAGGTGTTAGTGTATTGAAAGGTGGTATACTTTTTGACGTAGGTTCCGTGGAAGATGTTTTTTAGAGCGATCATGTCATCACCATCGACGAGCTTAACCGGCTCAAATTGGTTCTTAGAGAAACCGAGCCCGAAAGGCGAATTGGACCGAGCAAAAACCCATTTGTCCCAAAATCCCAAATAATGGGAGCGCTCCAAAGCTTGCCCGTGTGGACATAATTGATGCCGACCGAACCACTAGGAAGGTTAACGATCTCGAACAAGGTCGCTTTCGCGGTCGCGTCTTTCTCACTAAACAGGAGAAACTCTTGACGTGTCCCCACGGATACCTCGTTAAAATTGGGGCTTTGTGTCGTACTTGGTGGGAGTTCGTACGTCAACTCGGACGCACGTAGGTATTTCGACTCGTTGTCTTTGAATTGGACGTACTTTGGAAGTTTCACCATGGTCGATATGTCGATGAAGGTGGCCTTGACGACCTTAGTCGTCGTCGAGCCACCTTCTTCTAAACACAACTTCTCCACTCCATCTTTATCCTTTAGGACTAGCTTTTTCCCTGACTGGACATGCGTAAAGGTGACTGTAGTCCCATCTATGTTGGGCTTAAACGATGTACATTGCCAATTTTTTGTGTCCTTCACTGGCTCTGAAACATAAGCTCCTATCCACAACTCGTCTTCGAATATCCTGCCAATAGCACAAATGTAACAAAGTTAGAAATTATTACTTCGAGATATATATACTGTTGTGTACTTGTGTTGACGCTATAAAACCGTTGTGTGAGTTTCAACTAATCGATAAGTTTTCTTGAGGTCCTGATTCGAATTGTGGCATGCAATATAAGTTGTAGTACGGATTACTAGAGTTGGAGTACAAGTTATCGATCTCTGGGTTTGTGTATTACCCACAATTCAAGCTTAAAAAGGACGTGGCGAGTTTAGGTACAAAAATTTTGCGTGGACTTCATCCATTATTTTAAACTTTTGATAGAAATATTCGTTAACGCTTATCATTTCTCATGTAAGATACAAATTAAACGAGGAGCCAAAGGAATGACGGAGGCCCATAGACAACATAATGACCTAAGTGAGAATTGATCCTCAGATAAACTATAGGCGTCACGTACGTAGCTCACATTTTCAATTTACGTATTAGAACTTGTGGAACGAGTGACTCAACACAACGCTGTTAGTCAAATTGCATTCGAAATGGCAGGCAAGCCCACTCTAACCCGCATGGGTCAGGCTTGGATTGACCAACTAGGCCCGAACAATTAGTCCGGCCAGATCAAAAGGCCATTTTTTTTTACTTACCTTTGACCCAGCCTCGTCCAACCCATGATCACCTCTAACTTACACGTAAATCAAAATAGACTAAATTCATTAGATGCAACAGAAAATACTCCGTAGAAATGATCTTGTAAGAACTTAATTACGCCAAATGAATGACTACAAACTAAGGTTAAGATGAAAAACCTGGACCAATATTTGTTTTGATAGGATGATGTAATTTGTACGAGCCCATTGTCAAGGGGTTCTACGACGAACTTGGCATGTGGGTCTAGCACTTCTTCAGCAGTGAAACTCAGTGAGTAGTCCACCGATCCGAATTTTTCAGCTCGTGTGTTGCACAAGTATCTTTCAGGAGAACTACCTTCTAATCTGAAACCTACTATTTTAGGCAATGCCATTTTTAGATGAGTTTCTCCTTTTGTATGTAGTGAGTAGTGAAGTAGTGAGTAATGAGTAGTGAAGTAGTGACTCTTTGCTTTCTGAATTCTGGGTTTGAACTCTGGTGTCTTTAGCTTCCCAATAACCCTTGCTATTTATAGTAAGTCACTCATTGACTTTTAATAGTTTTAAATACTTATTGCTGTTTTTATAATATGACATGCAGATGGTGAGATTTGATTAAAAATGTATAATGTGGGATTCTTTAATTAGATCATATCAACATCAACGACGGCGAAGGAGGTGCCAAGTGCCAACAAGCAACATGTAGAGGCCCCCATGTTCATACAGCTTGTGTTTAACTGTTAATCCCACATTCCCACACGACTTGTTTATGCAATAGGGCATAGTCTAGATTCACGTTGGGAAAGATCATACGGAGTACTCCCTCCGATCCAGATTAAACTTCCCATCATGTTTTTTAGGGTTTCGACTTTGTCTTCCCCATACCCAAACTATTAAGTTTTTTGTCAAGTGAATAATTCGGAAGGCAAAATCAAGATGTTGGTGATAATTAACTTTTAAATTTATTTGCTAAATGAATCATTAAGAATTATTTATTAATTTTCCTTTTGAAGTGCGCAAAAGGGAGCGGGAAGTTTAATCTAGACCGGAGGGAGTATATATTAAACGATAAGACTCATTTAATCAAGTTTGAGTGTTTGACACACGGGGTTATTAGAGAGAAAATAAAGGGACCCTAACCTATAGGCCTATACGACCCGACTCTAGAGCTCTAGTGGATGTTATAGTTACCGCTCATCATATTCTTGCATTTTATCATACCGACTAAAAATATGAACTAAACTGGATGACGCAAATCAATATTTAAAGTTATACATTGACTTTTGCTTTTAAGTTTAGCCTAGCCAGCCATAATGGAAATTGAAGAGCAAAGTTTATCTGTCAAAAGACTTGTTGTATTGAATGAACCAATTTATAAATTGTTCCGGGTTCGAAAACTCATCCTATCTTCATCGTGTAACATTTAAGTCATTAACCCCTTACCATAATGCCATGGTTAGGGAATTCTATTGTCCGTCTATAGCTGGCTATATACTATGTAAATATAATGTTACTATTCTACTCCATTATTAGTACAGAACACCATTCCGCGCGTTTGGCGGTCTAATATTCAATTTCATAGCATGGTACTACGCAATTAATCTTATTTAAATCCATGGGAAAATTAAACTAAGATTCACACAAGTACGCATCCCACGTCCTACGTTAGGTACTTACGTTATACCCCGAGATTTTAGGATCTTTTTCGGTGTTTTTGGCCACATTCTTGGACTGACTCATACGGATTAGTTCTTCAAAGTTGAAAATTGATCAAACATACAAAACTGAGTAATTGGAGCTGGCGAAAAAATATTTGATCATCCCAACGATTTTTTTGTCACAACCTCACACTTCTCCCTTGCAATTCTACAGAGTACACTATATGTGTATTGATAGCTTTCTACTCGGTTCCACCGTAGACTACTAGTGGTCGACCACCATTCTCTTCCACGCTCGCCGCCCATACTGCGCAGCATATCCAGATTGAGCCCTGGTGTCCCATCTTCTTCATTACTGGATCCCAAACCGACATCTTTGTCAAACACCTTGCATTCATCCTATCGTATACAGGATCGCGGAGAGTAGCTGCCATTACAAGGGAAAACATTGAAGTACTTGCTGCATAAGAAGCTGATTTCTGAACGCCCATTGACTTTCAGATTCAATAATGTCAAATCTTTGTTACATCTTTTCTTCGACTTTGTTCTTGTTTTTGTTCAATGATCATTAACAAGAACACAAAAAATATTGCTGTTCCTCTTCATTAATTTTAACACATACTACAATCAAAACTTTTGCTTCCACTATCTCGACTACTCTGATAAACACTCGTGTTGAAACGAGGATTTTGATTTTCTGATACTCGAATTGCACCATCTCACTATACAAGTTTAGTGGCACCAGCGTACTCTGGCACGAGACTTCGTTGTCTGACCAACTCATGAAGATCATGTACAATCTTAAATACTGCATCTGGCCTTGCAAGCTTTAATGCATTCCGCGACATAGTCACTAGTTCATCTGCCTTTGGCCCAAACCATTGAGCAACAATATTGGCTATTTCCTTGGGTGACTTCGAATATTTCCCAATGCCGTTTTCTATAACATAGGGCACATTACCCGCTTCCTGCATGCACAAATCCAGTAAGCAAATGATAACATACGCTTTGACAAAGACATGGATCTACAAATAACATCCAAATTTGTCCAAAGTTCTCGAAGTTGTGTGAATAGTGATCAAGACGTTCTGAGACATGTACCTGCCCTGCAATGTAATCATTGAGGATGATGGGTAATCCTCGAATCATTGCTTCTGCAATAGTTCCAGGGCCAGCCTGCAAAAAAGCCAAATAAGAAAATAGATGGTGGATAGCCATAAACTCTTCCTCATGGGAAATCAATTTACCTT
The DNA here is from genome assembly GCA_038382645.1 of Spergularia azorica. Classification (NCBI taxonomy): domain Eukaryota; kingdom Viridiplantae; phylum Streptophyta; class Magnoliopsida; order Caryophyllales; family Caryophyllaceae; genus Spergularia; species Spergularia azorica. Next base: position 494,392 of record JBBYHQ010000011.1, on the reverse strand, counting down.
GGTAATAATACAGTCACAAGCTCCCATACAATCTTCCATTTTGGTGACGAAGCCCTTGACCTGAAATATAATTGGCGGTAGGAATGAGTATTGACAGAATAACAGAGGGAATAGGAAAGACAATCTCGACTCTGTGTTTTTTCCCCACAGTCAGCAGGGAACATGAAAAGAAGAACGCGAGAGTTCTCACAGAAAGTCCACGAGACAGGGTATCACATACCTCTACAGGGATCTTCCACTCAATTGACTGCAATTTCGCGGCCAACTTTTTATTGCGGCCACAAATAACAAGAATTTGGCCAACCGCACCACCAAGGTTTGCATCATAAAGCGCATTCCCAAGTGCCCGCGCTGTAGCTTCAATTGGCCCCATGCCTTCCCCTCCTCCCATTAATAAAACTGCAGGAAGATTCTCATCCATTCCTAGCTCTTTCCGCAACACAGACTGGGCACACAACATACAATTAAAAGTTAAAACCATACGACGGCTTAAGGCTCCTGCTCCACAAAAACAGTACTCGTACCCTAAGACATGGCAGGGGCACGCATACTAGACAGAAGAGGAATACAGAAATCGCATGTAAAAGTGGCACCAGCAACCAACGTGGATTTCTGAGACTTAGCTTATGCTATTTTAACTATTCATTTTAGAGGTTGTACCTCTTTCGACATGAAGATGTGTAAGGTTATTAATTGAACTCCGACTGATTGACAATGTTTAATCAATACATTAAAACAGGTCATGACTCATGATGTCTGACCTTAAAGTGTAATAGCCGTCATTAGACGGGGTACACCCTTGCTACAAGAATTAGGACAGAGTCCTCAGTGTCTACAATCAGGACACAGTGCCTGTGTCTAAAATTCTGGCCATGACAAATTAGAAACTTAGATCCTATCAGTCACCTGAGTCATGTAATGTAACATAGCTTAGTGCATACATTTCACTAAGAAGTACACACACAAGGCACAAAGCTGACTAGGTGCCAGTGCCACACTCAAGGATAACTGTCAGTTTTTTGTGGGACAGGCATACAACTAACATTAACATAAGAAACATGAAAGAGCAAACAGACCTTTGGCCGCACTGCTTTAACAAAGGAAGGCCGAACAGGAAGCCCATGAACCTTAATTTGAGAATACTGCAAGCCAGCTTTCATTGCTCTTCGAGCCACCTCATCAGAGGCGCAGTAGCACCTGGTTACAAGCTTGTGAAACCTGTAACAAGAAAATACTAGCTATCAAAATCTTGCAAAAACAAAAATTCATTTAAAGAACATGAGAAGAAAAAAGCAGAAGTACATAGCTTACCATGTTGGATGGCAGGTACTCAGATCCGTAACTACAGTTGCAAAGACAATCTTCTGAAGGAGGCCCCTTGATCTCAATACCCGAAGTGGAACATGTTGCATCAAAGGATGCACACTTATGATAATATCTGGTTTGTATTTCATCAATCCCTTAGCAACCTCTCTGTCCAATAAATAGATAAGGTTAGCAGTGGAATTAAAACTTTATTTCAAAACATAGCCTTACTAATGTTGCACAAGCTTTATTTCAAAACTTTACTTACTAATGTTGCACAAGCTTTATTTCAAGCGATAGCCTTGATCAATTAGACCAAAGGGAAATAATCCATTTCGGAATAGATGGCAGACATCATATTGGGAAAGTTACTAATGTGGACAGGCTGAATGGGGACAACTACAACCCCATAATTCCTTGACTATTCGGCTATTTGGGCAGAAGCAGTCACACAATATCAATTGTGGATAGGCTGAATGCAATGATACTGAGAAACAACACGATTATCACAGCCACTTATTGTAGACCTAATCATACCTTCAGCGAAATGCAAATGTTAAATTTATAACAGGACCATCAAGGTAAACGCCAACCACTGATCAGCAAGAGGTTAGTCGAGTTCCCACATACCCACATGTTATGGATACATATATTTCATCATCAGTGTCCAGAGAACATACAAGGACAGCAAAAACTTTAGCCATAATACTGTACATGTCCAAGTGATTATATTATTAGACCAGTTATTACAATTATCGTTTTCTCAGTTTTGTCAATTGTCATTTGCTAACTTGGGGTGGCAAAGGTGGATCTTTCCCAATATTGCTAGAACTGCGAAAGCATACAAGACATGAAGTATGTGTAAACCAAGGCCAACAGCCCTTTGTCGATGGTCCTTCCTTTTACTAAAGCATTAATTCTCACCCTCAACAATCATGTCTAAAAACCAGAAATTCAAGGCTAGTGCCTAAGCATCCAACAGAGTTGCACATCTCAAACAAACTATGTTGACGTCCTGTCCCTAAGAGTTCACGTTAGCAGACTTATGCATCATACAATCAGACTCACCGTGCAATAAATGTCGAGGTTGCAGCAAAATTGGATTGATGAATTACACGTGGCGCTGTACCATAGTAGGTCATTTTCCAAAGAGGTCCATGCTTTACCAAGAAGTTGTAGCTCTTCGGTAATTGATTAAATGGCCAAGGAGTATGTTCGGACCACAAATCCGTAACAAATACCTGCAATTACCACTATTTAAAAACGACACAATCAACAAATATACACATGTATGCAGTGCCTCCCAATCCATATCTCAAACATGTACAGCAGAAGCAAGCGAAACCAACCAAAATGTATAAAGAAAGATAATCTCTTTGCATAATCAATTCGCTACCTTATCAAACCGCAATACTCGACCACAAGTAGCTAAAATCAAATGCAATTTCCACAGTATCACCAAGACATTGTACTTTACAAAAATCATCATTCCACAGTTCCACTTCCACCATAACTCTATAAGTAGCTTAATCAGAGTAACAAACATAAAAAGCAATGAAAAAACATCATCCACAAACAATTTAAGAAAATCTAACATATGAATTTCTCAGATGAAACCATAAAACTAGCTAATAACCAACAATCATCATCAAATTAGCTAATAACCAACAATTATCAATGTTTCACTCTCACCATATAATCTACTAATCTGCACACATTAACAGCAATAATATACACCAGATAATGTCATAACAAGCAATAAAGATAGCTTCTTTGTTACAACAATCAAGACAAATTTCAATCACAATGTACACATAATCAACAACAATGATACAATTCACCAAAAATCAGCTACTTTGCTACAACAACCAACCCGAAAACCGAAAACCCGAAAACATTACAAAGAATAAAACACAGACCTGATAATCGTCACCATATTCCTCATTAAAAGCAGCCTTAATAGCTTCAGCAGAAGCCCGGTGACCACCACCAGTATCACTCATCAAAATGAGGACTCTTTTAGAAGACGCAACCTCAGTAACACCATTAACAACCGCTTTCGAATCATCGATTACTTCATTCCCATTCCCACCAAACCCATTATTCTCCCCTGAATCAATCCCACCACCACCATCACCAACAGAAGCAAACCCAATTGGGATTTTATCACAATGAACCCTAACAAAATTATTAAAATCCCCCAAAAATTTCCCCAAATTAGAACCCCTTTTACTAAAACCCAAAGAATTAACCAATTTGAACTTATTTTGCTGCAAATTACCACCAAAGTTCAAGTAATTCGGCGAAAATGGAGATGACCCATTTGAGGAATGAGTATGAATTGTTGAATTAAGTGCAAAGTTTCCTAATTTAGAAACAAATTCCACCATTGTTGAACTTGGTTCTGAAGATGAAGTTACTGGTGTTGATGGGTGTGCCATTTTTTTTTTTTGTTTGGTGAGTGTTAGATGAGGAGTGTTTTTAATGTGATTCTATTTTTTTCTAAGGAGAAATAAACATTTGATTTGAATTGATTTAATTAAGAAATTGAATTGGGTTGAATTTGATATAAATATAAAAAATATACATGATGATGATGAGTGTGAATTTGAAAAAGGGGGGGCAAGTCAAGGTGAGGAATTTGGACGGAGGAAGATGAAGCTTCTTCGGGAAGATGGAGGGGAGAAAAAAAGAGGGAGTTTAATTTTGTGGGGGGAAATCTTGGGGAGTGATTGGGAACCACAAGGGTTGGATTTTAGATTTTGTTTGGGTGAAATTTTGTGTTTTTTTACTTTTTTACTGCTTTGGAAGTATGATAGGTAGGACTAGTATGAATTTTAGTTTTTGCTAGTACTATTATTGTTACCTAGGAAAAGTTCGGAGAAATTGAGGAGATAATGGGTCATATGGTATGGTATATTCCATGTTTGTATGCCCCATAGGCCATAGTAATGCAACTTGATGAAAATCACAATCAACAATGCAATGCAAATGGATATTTGGATTTTGGAGTATGTTGGAGTTTTGTTCTTTGGTTACAAGACAAAGAGACGGAAATTAACGTCTGCTAGCTACTCAGTATTATATTCTCCCAAGTAGGAATGAGAACTTATGCTCGTCAAAAAGAAAAATGGAGTCCTTCCACTTCCCTTAAGTTGCCCAACTATGTTAGCCTATCAGGCGATGCCATGTAATACGGTAGGTGTTCCATGCACGTCCAATGTGATACCCATTCACATATTGTCCTTACGAGCTACTTGCATTTCAAGTATAGAGTGCTCAACCTATCCAAATGATGTTAAATTGTTGTAGTTTGGAGTTGAGGTATTCTCATACATCTTGAGGAACTAGGTTCATGTTAAGTGAATCGTGCATCATATCTGAGTCCATGCTTCGGACTCATGTTTCTTTGTCTCATTATATGTGTTAGACCACTAAGATTTCGAATGAGTTCATAAGGTGAGCGAACCCAACTTAAGCACAAAATATCTGATATGATTGGAATTATTAATACTATATGGTACTAAAGTCATGACCAAAACTACAGGTTTTAAACCGCGTAAATTCTTATAATGTCGAAATATAATGTGAAGTGAAGATCACATCACCTAAATTTTGACCTTGAAAAGATATCATCATCCATACATTCATTCCCTTTTGTCGAAACAAAGAGAAGACCATCATCCATTAATGTAAAGCCGCAAAAGAAAAGAGGCCGAAATGAAGTGAATAGTAAATATAATTCGGCCCATTAAATAAAAATGTCACACCCACTAACTAAAATCACCGTCCACATATCCTTGGTCTTGGTCTTGGTCTTGGTCTTGACTCGTATGACCATAATTCTCACAAATAATAACCCGGCAAAACAGAAAAAGGATCACACGCATAAGTGGTTCGATGAAATAACTGAGCCAGACTCATTTGCCCAAACTTAAGCTGGTCGAGAAGACAGGTATGCCCAACAACCTTTACGATACACTCAACTTGAAATTTACTTACTACCTTGTTTTCTTATTGTATTGTTACGGCCGGGTTTGAATACGTGACATGATTTTTAATTAAATGGTAACGTTTCCACAAAGAGACTTGGTTAGTTACAAATATAAAATAATTAATAAACTCAACTTGATATTTATTTTACTTTGTTGTTTCCTGTTTAGATTGCTAACATTTGGCCTGAATAAGTGAGAAAGCTTGAGCGCAATGTAAATGTAAATGCTAGAAAGGAAGCATCGAGGGAATAGTTTACTGTCAAGGACCAGCTACAGTTTTCATTCATCTGATCAGGAATTGTGTTTTATCCTCAAAAATTAGTTACCCCGAGGTTGGGGGTTCGATCCATCCTCAACGAGAAAGCCAAGGGGAATCAAACCCCACTTGTCGTGTCTCGTGTTGAGTTTATGACTAACTTCCACCTGTTCAATAGGGTCCGTCTTTGGGTTATCGGATTAAAGTGGTCTATATAGTGCCCACAAAGTGTTTGATGAAATGCCTAACAGAGTCCCTGCGACTTTTTCATTTTTCCAAGCTGCGAATTATTCACTCTCATTGTACTGAGTGATTTTTGTTTCTTGAGATTGTAGAGGAAGGTATCATCCAAAATCCAAATGATGTCCGGGGGCTTGTACATTGCCATGGAAACCGGCTGAGGAGACCGACGACAGCGAAACACCATCATTTAGCTTAGTGTTTAAGTTTCTCTGCAGAAATGACAGGGCGGAATGACAGGTACTTGAAATTTACTGCTTTAGTCTCTCTGTGAGAGTCAGAATTTGTATGTTCTTGCAAATTGAAATATCAAGTCTCACAGTAAAAAACTTAATAATGTAAAACTATGTACTTTGATGAAAGTCTGATTTGGTTGTCTAGACGAGGTTGTCATAGCTACATTCTTGTTGAACTACATTACGCTAGTGCCTCAAAGGCTCCCGCCTGTGGCTGTAAACATAGATAGGCTACTTACAAATGACTCACAATTTTATGTGAGACATTCATCGTAATTCCATTATATTCCAGAACCAAAGAATAGTGAGTTTTTGGCTGCGTTGGAAATGAAATTGGTTACGAAAGACAAAGTTAAAAAACTCAAACAACACGAATGATTTTAATTTTTAAGGGATGAACAACTTAACATTACACAAGAAAACCCCGAAATCACATAAAAACAACACCTTTCTATACTCGATAATAATCCAATTTCCAGCTGGACTGATTGCAAAATAAGACACTCCGTAGTATACGGTCTGTAGTTTTACACAAGTGGGTTACGGTCTGGTACACATTGAACGAACAATTGCTATTTGGTAGGACATGAGCTATGTATATGTAGCCTTTCTTCTGGTCCCGGAAGTTCTAGATTAATCCCTCGGTTTTCTAGAAAAAGATTAATTAGTTCGGTAAGTGTTTGCTGAGAGTGAAAGGTGCATTCAGCATGGAGACATCACATGGTGTCCAGACGGTGAAACTGCTGTGGGCAGCATGGGATATCCGAGTCTTTATGCTCACCAGCCTCCTCATCCAGACCTTACTTACGTTCCTTGCTCCCCTCCGAAAGCGCTGTGCGAGCAGCATTTTCAATTTCTTGATGTGGCTGCTGTATTTGTCTGCTGATGCCATCGCGCTCTTCACTATCGGGCTGATCTCTAGTGGCCAAGGTGATTCCCCCCAAAAGACTGAGCTACTAGCCTTTTGGGCACCGTTTCTGCTGCTACATCTTGGTGGTCCTGACACTATAACTGCTCTGGCGTTGGAGGACAATGAGCTGTGGCACCGCCACACCCTTCAACTCGTGACCCAGGTAGGCATCACAGTCTATATCTTTATCCAGTCGTTTCAGCATAGTGATTATCTATGGTTGCCGACAATCCTCATGTTTGCTAACGGGTGCATAAAATATTCTGAGAGGATATGTGCACTCTATTTTGCGAGTGGGGACGCTTTTAGAGAGTCAGTGCTTACCGAGCCTGAAACTGGGCCTAGCTATGCTTGGCTCATGGAAGAGTATTACGCTGCATCAGATGCTCACATACCTGTTGCTCTGCAACGTAAAATTGATCCTGAAGAAAACAGAATCAACCTTGAAGGGGTAGATGATCCAGAGGACTTGGATCAGTCGTGTTCTGATGGCGATTTCTTAGGTCAAGAGGCCGCGAACGATGATAATACCATTACCGGTGCTGTTGCAGCTAACCAAGAGGTGGAAAGTAGAGTCTTCAACAAAGAAGAAGATTGTGCAGGTAACAGTACAAATATTAATGGTGTTTCTCCCTCGGGAAAGGAACAATATCATAGCAAGATGGTCAATGAAGCATATTACTTCTATGTCAAGTTCAGAGGCCTTCTAGCAGATGGTTTTATTAGTTTTGAGGATCGGAAAGAGAGTCGTGATTTCTTCCTCAATAAGCTCGATTTAGAAGCGTTTAAAATAGTAGAGATTGAGCTCAACATCATATATGATGTTTTCTACACAAAGGCCTTCTTGTTGCAAAAGAAAAGAGCTTACCTTCGCGTTGTCGCCTTAGTCTCAATACTGATATCTTTACTGCTGTTCACTCTGAAACACAAGAAGAACTACGCAAGAGTTGATCTTATTGTAACATATGCTCTACTTGCGGGTGGTTTACTGTTAGATGTGTCTGCCGTTGTGGTGTTTGTATTGTCTGACTGGTGGATTATCATCATTTTTCATGATGGCAACGCCAAATTCTTGCGGTACTTATTGCCAAAGCTCCTCAAGTGGTCAAAACCGCTGATGAGACGCCCTCGACACAGTAGGTGGTCTCAGTCAATCTCTCAGTACAATTTGCTGAGGTGCTGTTTGAAGGACCTCCCCTCAATCCTAAAGTTCATATTTGTAAAGCGTATCAAGGATGGTGTAATTGGATGGTTGTATGGCGATACTCAAGTCGTAAATGAGCAACTTGTGAAGTTCATCGTTGATGAGCTGAGGATGAAAGCAAATCTTGTCTCCGATGATTTAAATGCAATCAAGGAAGTATGTTCGGCCAGAGGTGATTTGGTTCTGCAAGCTGACTACACTTTAATATCTAAGTACTTGAACCCTTGGACAATGGGTATTGATTATGATGAAAGCCTACTAACTTGGCACTTTGCTACTGAGATTTGTTACTGGAGTAGTGAAAGAAGAGATGTTTCAAATGATGGAATGGACTTCCGTAAGCTGAGCAAAACACTCTCAGCTTACATGTCTTATCTCGTACTTACAAAGCAGGCAATGGTATCAACTGTGGTGGGTAAGTTGGAGATGCTGTTTGAAGACACTCGCGTAGAGGTTAAGAAGCTAATAAAAACCAAGATGGTTGATTTGCTCTCTGTAGGCATCGGCGAGAAGGCTATCAACTTTGTGTATAACAAGTTGTGCGGAAGTAGTGCAAGCATAAAAGACGAAGAATTCTCAGAGCAGTTTAGTAAAAGGGTGCTAGAATCGTATGTAAGACCGATGATGGATAAGGGGGATAAGAGCAAATATGTGCTGTTTAGTGCTCGTCGTCTTGCGGAACAGTTGAATATGATTGGCGAGAAACAATGGGAGATTATGAGTAAGATTTGGTTGGAGTTACTGTGCTATGCTGCTATCCGTAGCTCACCAAAGTCCCATGTTGCAGAGTTGAGCAAAGGTGGGGAGCTCATTACATTGGTGTGGTTACTAATGACCCATCTTGGTTTAGGAGACCGCTTCTTGCAGAATCAAGGCCATAGGCGGACTAAGCTTATAATTTCCAAATGACTGCTGTAACTTCGTTAAAAGGTTTCATCTATCTGGTTTTGTAGTCATCTTCCTAAATTAACTACTAGTCTGGCACTTTGGTGCTCTTCTGCCAAGTTGACGTCTTGCTACGGCCTGAATTTAGTGCTCCAGTATAGTATGTAGTAGTAGCCATTAGCCATGAGGTAAGGTTATTCCTCACCATAGGTGAGAGGTTTCGAGACATTTGGGTAATGTTGGTTGTTGTCAATCGTAGTAGACTAGTGGGTCATTCAAATAGTTACGGCTAACTGGTAAGGAAATCAATTTGTCTATACTCAATTATTTTCTCCCGTTTGAATCCCCAAAACATAAGAGGCTGATATTATCCCACGGATATGGCAAAATCTTAGGGCCAAAATACAAAGACAAAGACCAGATCTATACTGTGAATTACGTTTGTTTGGTCCACAAGGGCAATTTGGATGACGATGCTGAGGTTTTCCGAAACGAGCCAAGTTTTGAATAAGTCATCAGCTACACGAGCCAATTATAGCTGAATAGACTTACCCTAGTGTTCTGAATAATACTCCTATACAGCTTCTTATTGCTAGTTTCCCTTGCAACTCTTTTGTCTAGCTACGGTTGTTTTTGCGCTACCTCTCCAGCTATTCTCTCTCAGACATGTCATCTTCCTCCACCACCTCCTTGCACCCGCTAGCTTCTGTCGTCAAACATGGTAAAACTCTAGCAGGCCTCTCGCGCAGGGCCAAGGTGAAACCTCACCCAACGCATGGTACGACCAGAAATGCAAACACAAATGAGAAGGTTGAACAAGTCATTACAGAAATACTTGGGGTGTTTAACAAGGAGCAAGGGGGATCCTCTTTCCCAGAAGATTCTCTAGCTAAATTACTGAAACAAATCAGAGAGAATCTTGAAGAATTTATCCAGATTGACCCTGATAGCAAATCAAAATATGAATCTCTTCTTGAAAAGGTTGATGACCTGAAACCTCGAAAAAATCAGTCTTCGGCATCAGCAGCAGCTTCATCATCACCAGGCAATGCTAATACTTATTTCCAGCCTTCATCTTTGAACTATCTCCAGGAAGAGTTTGAGGCCGCTTGTGAAAGCCTTACAGAATGGGAGATGCGGTGTCTAATGTGCTTTACTTTGTATCCGGCTGGTGTGGAGGTGAAGAAGAGAGAGTTAATCCATTGCTGGATTGGCATGGATTTAATTGACCATCCTCTCGCAGGGGATAATATACTAGCTAAACTTTTGGTGGAGGGGCTAGTTGAGCGTGTTATTTGGAAGAAACGTTTGTTTAGTAGGTACATGATGCACGAAGGTGTACGCTCAAAGCTATTAGAGCGGTCAATAGATGCCTCGCAGAATGACAATCGATATGGCTCATGGTCGATAATGCACATGCCAAACCTATCACCTGAGATTTCTGCTCGAGCACGAACATTTGTGCGGAGCCATACCTTACATATTGGGGGCCCTATTTCAGATGATAATGACTCTGCTCCAAAAACAACACATATCCAAGCATTGCTAAATATCAGCCAAACTACCCTGAATGCCAAGAGATTTGGGTCCATTTCGAAAATGAAGTCTCTTAAAGTCCTCCACATTGGGTGTTTGAGTCAACCCACTTCCACTAAAGGCAAATAATGGAAATCCAGAAAATGGATGTCCTTGTGCATTCAGTGAGTTGTCCAAACTCAAACAGCTAGTAAAACTGACTGTTCGAACCAGAAGACTAAGTTTTCCAACAGTACAAGACTTGGAGACATTATGCAAGTTGGGTCAGCTTTACAGCCTAAGAATTGCGTGGGCAGGGAGTTCTAATGACTGTCAACCATATGGCGGTATAGGGAGTTTGTTCCCAAAGAAGCTGCACAAGCTGGAACTTCAGGCTGCCTCTGAGGGAACCGCATCACGTTTGCTAGCCCTCATCAGTACAGCAGGGGGTGATTGCTTAGAGAAGTTGTACATCAGAGGAGGACTGTCTGATCTGAGTACTGAGAAGCATCATTTACCTAATGTTAAGGTAGTGCGCCTTAAATACTTGCCTCAACTGTACATACACTGGGTTCAGTTTCGGAAATCATTTCCGGGTTTGAAGCACTTGGAGATGTTGGGCTGCCCTAATCTCGTCTTTTCACCATGTAACGGCGATGGTGTGTGGGAATCAACACAATAGACTCTTTTTCACTCTTTACTGATAACAAAAATAATTGTCTTTAAATTGATTAAGGTTATAATGTCAATTAACGATGTTCTTATTGGTGTAGTAGATAAAATGGGACATGAAATATGACAAATGATATGCTCTCGCCGAATTGATTGGGTTTGTGGTTGTGCAATTAATTTATCAAAAAATGTGGCCCCGTAAACTTGAACCAAGATAATAACAATAATTGCGTGGGCATTAAAACTATGTTGAGATGGTAATATTTTGATGAACAATGACAATGACACATTACTATATTAGTGATTGTTAGTATATACATCAATGAGGATATGTTTTCACTTTCAATAATAATCACCAAGCCTTAGCCCCAAAAAATGTTGATTGCAATAACTGTCACAAACATGCATGTTAAGATTTGTTATTGATTTTTAGAAAGTTTGGTATACCGTAATTTTAATGAATTAATTATTGGTCAAAGATAACGGCAAACAATGACAAACACTTGTTTTTTTTTTTTTTTTTGAAAACAAGTGATTTGTTTTGGGGACCCTATATAGGCTGTATTGTGGAATTGAATCATCCATGTGATACTATAAGAAGATAACAAAACATAATATGGCCGTTTATTATAATTCGTGGTGCTGGTCTAGCCACTCAGGCGAAGTGAAGGGAGTGTGGAGAAATGAGATATCATGGCCAATCTTTGTTTGCTAAAATAATTAAAGTTTAGCAATAATAATATACTGTATATAATATCATGGCCAATCTTGGGGCATTGCTTTGCGTAATTCACAATCTAGTAGCAGCATTGAACAGTTCAGCACTCAAAGAGAGATGCTCAAGGGCTCTACTAGAAAACCTCCATAGTACATTATCGGCCGTTAGTCATATGGTCCTTGATTCGGAGGAAGAGTTGATCAAGAAGTTGAGGGATGGGGTTTATGAAGCTGATGATTTGGTTGACGAGCTGCTCACTACTATGCCTGACCAGAATCACCAAGATATGGAAGCACAGCCTTTCTGTGATCCGTGGCGTCGCTTCTTTATTCCTAGGAGGACTCAAAGGCTGGAGCAAGTCACCAACAAGCTGGAGCAACTCATATCCTCATATATGGAGAGTAGGAGTACCGCGCCCATGATGGTGACAAATTATTGTGATGTATCTGCAGGAGATGTTGTTAAAGAGCCAACTCAACCAAAAGTCTAGACTGATGGTTGAGGCCCAATAATTGGTTATATCTTAATAGATGTTGTTGGGAGGGAGGAGGACCTTAAGGCCGTTTTGAACACATTGCTACGGCCTATTGATGGTGAAGGTAATGATGATGCTGATTATCCTTCTTGCCTTGCTATTGTAGGAGTGGGAGGAATAGATGTAGCACGTTTGCTATATGGTCAGGACGTGACGAAATGGCAGCAATGGCTTCAAGAGGTTGAGCCAGACCAAGTCATTAAACAAACTAAGTTTGTGTCGTCACTAAAGCTCAATTACGATAACCTTAACTTCTCATTGAAAAGTTGCTTTAGTTACTGTGCGTTGTTTCCCGAGGATTCCGTGATAGATAAGAGGATGTTGATTGCCCTTTGGATGTCACAAGGATACATTGTGCCTCTTCAGAAAATAGATCAAAACATAGAAGATGCTGGAGAAGAGTGTTTTTCCATGCTGTTAAGAAGAGGTTTCTTTGAAGTTGTCCAAAGGGATGAACACGGTGATGTTGTCTCTATCAGACTCCACAACGTGATACATTACATGGCTCAGGTTGTCGCAAAAGGTGAGATTTATGTTGCTAATAATTGTAATCCTACCGTTAGTGAAACCTGCTTTCACGTGTTTCAAACTGGAGATAGCTCGTTCCCTCTGAGTTGGCCCTCAACTATTCGTTCATATCTTAGCGATGGGTTTGGCCGGCTTCCAGTCGATACATTAGTATCACAGTGCAGGTCGCTTAGATCGCTGGACTTACATGGGTTAGAAATTAAATGCTTACCAGATTCTATTGGTAGATTGTTGCACTTAAGGTGTCTTAATTTATCTCATAATAGATATCTTGAGGCACTCCCCAATTCGATTGTGAAACTACGTAATCTGCAGACCTTGGATTTGAGTTTTTGTGGTTCGTTTAAAGAGTTGCCTCGCGGATTTGGCAGTCTGTCTAGCCTTAGATGCCTGGATTTGGCAGGTTGTGATGGGCTAACTCATATGCCATCAGACATTGATAAGATTCGTTCTCTTAGTTTGCTATCTCAATTTGTAGTAGCCGAGGGAATCTCAAGTAAGAAGCAACTAAATGCTGAGCTGAGAGAAGTGGTAAAACTGGTTAACTTAAGAGGTAGGATTTGCATATCAATTCCTACAAGTTACACACATATCAATGGAATTGACTGGAGGGGAGGATGTCTTGAGACTCTGGAACATCTGCAGGGGCTCTGGATACGCTTTTTGGAGTCTCATTCCGTGGATAATTCTGATCATAGAGTTGTTAATTACCATCAAGCTCTACTAGAAAAGCTGCAGCCACATGGTAACATGACTAGCCTTATGCTGTGGGGTTACAGGGGTGCAACCATTTCAAAGTGGGGAGGAGCTGAACAGAACTGGGCAGATACGCTCCCACGTCTTGTAGCTATCGAACTCCGATCCTGTGAGAACCTGCAACAACTTCCACAGATGAGTAAACTACGACATTTGAAATCCCTCAAAGTTTATGGTCTGAGGGATTTGTATCTCGAGCATAATAGCTCTGGTCATATGGCAGGACCAGAATTGTTCTTCCCCTCCCTCGAAGAACTTGAAATTGTAAATGTACCGAAGTTGAGACGATTTTGGGATGGTACGGATATTGCAAGTCACGCACCCTTTCCTCCGACATTGGTCAGGATCGAGCTAAGATCGTGTGACAAGTTGCAGCACCTCCCATCTCTCACTAAACTTGGTCTTCTAAGATCTCTCAAACTTTATGGTCTGAGAAATTTGGAATTCTTGGAGAAAATAATCAGTACTACAACTTCTTTAGCAGTGCCGGAATCTGAGATGTCATTCCTTCCCTCTCTCAAAGAACTCGACATAGTGGATGCCCCAAAAATGACAAGATTCTGGACAGTTGCGAGATTGATTGGTGATGATGATCACTGTGGTCAGCGTATTCCTGTAATTTCATGCTTCACGTCCTTGAGGTCTCTTACGTTGGCTAACCTGCCAGTACTGAGGGGACTTTTCTGCTCAGAGGATAGTCATGTGACTCATGTCAATGGAGAAGAAAGAAAATATTATGATTCGTATGCATTGCAGTTTGGTCGGCTCCAAGAACTCAATTTAAGCCATTGCCCCATGCTGATGTCCATGCCAGGTGTGCCTACCTTGATGTCTCTGGAGGCAATCAACATCCACCAGAATCTGCTAAAATGTCTACTGCATCCCCAAGCATCATCGTCATCATCAGACTTACTCAGATTACACAAAGTGGTTATTGAGTCAGTGCATGAGCTTCACTCTCTCCCTATCAGTCTGTCTAGTATCGAGTCTTTGACAATCAGACAATGTCAAGATTTGTGTACACTGGCTTTCGGATCTCATGCCTCTTTCATAAAGATGCTTAGTATTAAGGATTGTTGTAGGCTGAAAATTATATTGCCTTCTTTGAATCACCTTTCTTGCCTAGAGGAATTCGAAGTTGAGGATTGTCAAGAGTTTGATTGGGACAATAGCATAGTTCACGTCGAGGGGAGCGATGGGAGTCCCAGGTTCACTCTGCAGAGCCTCAAGAAACTCCGTTCCGTGAAATTGACAAACATCTCAAAATTTGAATCCTTCATTGGGTTCCTTGCCTACCTCTCAGCACTTGAGAAACTCTCCTTGTCGTGGATCTATAACTTAAGAGCCCTCCCCGACCAGATTAAGCTCTTGAGCCACCTTAGCCATCTTACTATTCGAAGTTGTCCTAATTTAACCACAATTCCTGATTCACTTGGTACTATATCCACTTTGAAACAACCTGAGATTGAGAGTTGCCCTCGGTTGAAA
Organism: Spergularia azorica; assembly: GCA_038382645.1. Taxonomy (NCBI): domain Eukaryota; kingdom Viridiplantae; phylum Streptophyta; class Magnoliopsida; order Caryophyllales; family Caryophyllaceae; genus Spergularia; species Spergularia azorica. Next base: position 479,149 of record JBBYHQ010000011.1, on the reverse strand, counting down.
GTTGAATCAACTTCAAGGTTAGGTTTGAAATGGCCCAACCTAAATATTACTCGCAGTTGAACAGAATCTCTCGTCTCTTGCAACTGATCTGAGTCCTTACAGCTTTGTCAAAACCTGGAGATCAAGTCACATGTAGAGGTGGTTTGCACAAATATGTAATATCTTAGCTATTTTCTGCAGGATTGCATATATGACAGCAATAGTGTAGCCTTTCTGTGGCTTGTCTGTGTAAGCCATTTCTAATGCCTGATGATGAGTGTAGAACTCTTTTGGAAATCAAATGCATTTGTGTTAAATTTTGACATTTCTTCAGCTTCTAATTTTCTGATGATTTGAAACTTAAGAGACAGAGCATTGTCCTCTCAAAATTACTTGTGTAAATGTAAGAGACAGAGCATTGTCCTCTCAAAATTACTTGTGTAAATGTCTGTCTGTTAGAAAATGTGAAAAATGGCAGCTAGCTTACATGCTATTTACAGAGACTTCTCCACATCTGTACCAAGCAGATACCCTTCTGAATGAATTATCTATATTTTACTACCCATATCATTTTCGGGTTGTAGGCAGGGAGTTCTGAATGGCTAATGCGCCTTTAAAGGACTGTTCAGGCAAAAAAAATAAAAAAAATTGCATCTTTCAGCCTCAGTGTTTTGAATGCGTCATCAAATGCTACTGTGTGGTACTGTTGACCAAGTTTTTTGGCCTCACATAATTGTATGCGCATATACTGCAATAAGTTCATGTGCTGTGGATGATGTAGCATGTAGCAGAATTTTTCTGATAAGTAAGATAATTGTAGCAGAATTTTTCTGATAAGTAAGATAATTGTAGCAGAATTTTTTTGTTGGTAATTAAGTGCTTGGATGTGTAGATTTTGATTTTCTGATGATATGAAACTTTGTAATGGCCGAGCTTTGTCCTTACTTGTTATAATGATCATATTCTCTTTTGTGTCTAGATGTTATGTTGTGTGCTCAAACTTTTTTTTTCTTTTTTTTGAAATCAGTTGTGTGCTTAAAGCTGTATAACGTTGTCTATTAAGAAATTTAGTGTAACGAATTTTTGCAGACATTCTATATCAGCAGACCCGAATCATTTTCCGATTGCAGGCCAGGGAGTTCTGAATTGCGAATGTGCCTGCAAATGACTGTATAGCCAAAAAACAGTGCTTTCTGAAGTTCTGTGCGAAGAATTTTTACTAGAAGGATCTGAAAAACTTATGTACAGCATTAACATTAAACTTTGCAGACTCCACAGTACACACTGTCAGCTTATGAGAATGCTCTTTCACCCTTTTGGTGCTCCCTGACCTGTTTAGCTTGTACTGTCCGACTGCAGTGTGTGACATCTGATTAGGCCTTTCCATGGTGTAAGCTACATTTTCTTTTTTGGAGTTTGTTTGCTGCACTGAGTATTCAAACGAGGAAAGCCACGCTTAAAAAATTGTTCAAGAGATCTAAGCCATCATCTTTTGTATCAGGAGACTAGATGTCTGTGTTCTTCAGATAATAATCACGCTAACAATTTCTGTACCAATCAGAGTAAGCTTCCGAAAAGCATTGTATACTTACAAAAGTGTCTTTTACAAGTAAGTCATTTTGACGATGGGGTAGTTACATTTGCCTTCATTGGTCGTATATAATTCGACGACCTCTGAAAGACATTCTGTAATGAAATTACTTTCCGAAGTCTAAGGTTATTGTACATCTTATTCTTTGCAAAAAAATTTGTTTGTCAGGTTTGTCTTCCTATCTTGGCTCATTTATTCCCTTCTTTTCAGCTTGTTGGAAGAGGTCAGGAGCCTTGCGAGTTGGGGGTGTGAGACTGTGAGCGTGTCCGGCCATGAAGGGTGGTTCAGGGCCTGGTCGTTTGTAACGTTATGGCTGTGCTAGCAGCCTAGCACCCCTGCAGGTGTATCATGTATAGCTGTAGTCCTGGATGTGCAACAAACAGGATTTAACCTTGTATGCGTAACAAATAAGCTTGAGAATATTGGAATGTGCTAAGTAACAGGGGGTGTAAATTAACTAGGTGAGTTATATCTTTCAACTTGAGTTGGTTTGTATTCACGATTTCACACTATATGAGGTATTATCCCACACTCTAAGCTAAAATTAGCAATTTACGGAGTACTATACAGTTTAGGATGTCGATCCGTCGTGTATAGTCTCAACTCTCAAGCATTGTCAATACACAAACGAAATGTATTGGTAACAACGAAAATCACAGTTTTTCCAAAGAAGAAATCAGTTCATCATTTAGTAGTTCAATAAAGTAGCTTATATCTGAAGAAATACGTAAAATATCGACAAGATTACTAATTATGTTTACACATCATAATCGCATCCAACAACAATTTAATTTGTCATCAACTCATAACTCAATTCGACAAAAGAGAAAACTTGTCGGTAAAACTTACTCCGTAACACTTTTAGTCCGTTGCAATTTCAAGATAAAAAATCGAATTGGGGCTCTACCGTAGAAACGTAGACGTATTGTAAAAACATTCCCAAATACACAGGCCTGTGCTCCGACATCCCCCATTTTATCTGTCCTCCAATTTCGCCAAACGTATGGAACAAGCTTGGTTAATTTCTCAGGTAAATTATCTTTCAATCTCATCAATACAAAGTAGCCTTCTTTTTTCTTCTAATTGTTCTGTTGGGTTTGTGCTAAATTATTGACTCAAACATGAAATTCAAGTTCATGGGAACAAGGTTATATGTGTCAATTCACGCACACAAGATGTTCGATGAAATGCCTGAGCCAGACTCAGTTGCCCAAACCTCAGCTAGTGCACTGCATGACAATCTCATGGCGGAGCAGACACACTGTATTAGACAATCTCTTGGCAGTATGGACCCTTAGCTTGATGCCTGGCTTCTTACTTCAGTGCTTAAGTTTTTCTGCAGAAATGACTGGCCGTAAAGGCAGGTACGCCCCCAACAAGCTTTTGATTTGTTAATGTTTATTTGCACTTGAAATTGCTCTTCTTATGCTCTCTATGTCAGTCAGAATTTGAATGTTGTTACAAGTTATTGTTAATATCAAGTTCTAAGTGTATACTCGCTTAAATAACACGAATGATTGAATGGGAAGGAAACTGATTGCAAAAGAGTGTTCCAACATTTAGATTTCTATTTGATATCAAAAAAAAAAAAAAATTACGAGAAGATTGGGTAGAGCCCGATCTAAGACAAGTTGTTATGAACCCTATAGACCATTTCCATGGGCCATGAGGTGGTGAAAGTGGGCCTTTATAACACAGTTTATTATTCAAAGTAAACAACACATACAAAATGTTCCTATAACAAGTGAGAATTCTAGAATGGGGTTTCCGATTTGTCTATTTTCAATCTTTTTCCCAATTTTCACTAACTACACCCCAACCCCCAGTTGATGCTGTTAGTGAGAGTTAGACTTTAATTAGTGGAAAACTGAATAAATGGCTGAAAATAGACAATCGTGAACATAACGCTATGTTCGGGAACTTGGAATTGGAATTCAATTCCAGAAATTGAAATGATTCGTGTAATTGGAAACTTGTGGAATTTAGATTTGGAATTGGTTCAATTCCTACCCAATTCCAAATACGAGTAAAATAACCAATTTCAAATCCTTTTTAAATACATGTCATTTTAAATTCCACCCCACTTTTTCTCCCATCTTTCTCTTCACTCTCATCCTTCACCCCCACCAATTTATTTTCTCTCTCCTCCTTTCACTCACCTCATATTCACCCACCGGCCCCACCCACCTACAGTGACCGCCGCCGTCGACCACCGCCACGGCTGCCCGGTTGATCGCTGCCGCATGCCCTGCCGATCGCCGCCGCATGTGCCCAATCGTCTTCCTTGTTTGCTTGTTTTTCCCTCTTTTCACAACACCTCCATGTGTGCCGCACCGCAACTCCGCAAGCCGCCGTCTCCACCACTTCCGATCAACAGCGTACGTTCAGCCACCGTCGCCGACGTCAGCCGCCCATACCACTCGCTGTCATGTACTCTTTGCTCTCTCGTCTTCCTTATCCATTTATTCACTTACTCTCTCTCTCCTCCCACTATCTTGTGGCTGAGTTGTGGGACATAGGACGAGCGGCAGCGGTGGCGATGGTAGTCCGGTGGTGCTGGTGGTTGTGTTTATAAATTCAATTCCAAGGTTCACCAAACACAATCTTGGAATTGAAATTGGAATTGAAATCTTAGAATTCAAGAATATGAAATGAATTCCGGGTTCCCAATCGCTACCTAAGGGTATTTTGTGCAAATCAGAAACCTAAGGGGCACGTTGGAACATGTCAAATGCCTCAGGGGGTACCTTGTAAAATATCCCTAATAGTATTTAGGGGTGGGGATGGGGTAATTGTGGGGTAATAATTTGGGATATTTTCTATGGTATCCTTGAGGTCTACAACTTTTTCCATGGTAACTCTGAAGTTTCCGACTTGCCCAAAATACCTTCGAGATTTGCGAAATGTGAAAACTTGTAGATGATGAGAAGAGAGAGATTGAAACTAGAGAATATATCCACTTTATCCATCATATATGTTTGGTAATGTATACAGAGTATAAGATATACTCCCTCCGTTTCACTTGGTTCTTTACACTTTTGTTGGGCACAAGAACCAAGGAAGGGAGATAGTGGGTTTATTAGAGGAAAGTGTGTGTAATTAATTAGTTAATTAACCCATACTACCCACTAATCCCTCCACCATATCCCCTCCTCTCACCACCTAGCTCAGCCTCTTCATCCACTGCCATCCACTCCGCAAGCATACGTTACCAGCACCACCACTGCGCCGCCTCCTCACCAGCGACATTACCGCGCCACGACGCCCCTATTCCCGCGTCGATCTTTTCTCTCTCCAACCCGCGAGCCCTCCCGTGCCGTTGATCTCAAAATTTCTCACATCTACTCGAGCCTTGTGAATAGATCTCGAAAATTCTTTCTCTCATCCACCACCGCGCCGATCTTCTCTCTCTCGATCAACAATCATATGTCGTCGCATCCTTCACCACGAGTCGTCTCCGATCTCCTTCGCCTCCGGCGACAATCTATCTCATCTCCTCGACCCTCTTCTCTACTACCCACCCAAATGCGGATGGTGAAAGGAGCGACGAAAGTGGGTGAGAAGTTAGCGCACGCGGGGGAAAATGGGTTGCGAGCTGGAGGACCCCGGTGTCACGAGACTCAGATGGAGTTGCCGGAGATGGGATATGTGGTGGTGCGACACGTCGGCGGTGGCAAAGGTGGGGTGCACCGGTATGGGTTGGGGAGGTTAGGAAAGAAGTTTGTTTTTTTGATTTAGTAAAATGGGTTAGATTAATAGGTTTGTTAGTGGGTAATTACATAGGCTAAACATTGGGATAGGATAAAAATAAGGGTAAAATTGTCCATATTAGCCCAAAACACAAAAAAAAATGGAAGTGTAAAGAATTAAATGAAACAAGTAAAATAAGGCTAAGTGTAAAGAATCATAAGGATCGAAGGGAGTACAAATAGTCTTACTCTAATTATTAGGGCGTTAGGATTTTGGAGTAATATTTTTTAGGGGTGAGTGAGGGGTGGTGTTGTATTACAGAGCAATATTTCTAGGGCGGGGTGGGGGAGGATGGTGTTGAATTATGGAGTAATATTTTCTTAGAGATGGGGAGAGGGGTGTTGAATTTTGGCGTAATGTTTTGTATATTGTTGAAGTATGGAGTAAATTTTTTTTTTTTTTTAGTGGTGTTGAATTTTGACGTAACGGTTTTGTAGTAGTATATATGTATATTTTTTTTTTTTTTTTTGAGAGAGAACTATTTTTTTTTGGGTGGGGAAGAGCGGGGGGTTGGATTAAGGAGGACTATTTTTTATGGTTGTTGAATTATGGAGTATTCCCTGCATCCCGACTCAAACGCTCCGTGGGGTATTTGTATTGAAATAAGAAAAATTGATATAGTAAGTTGAGTGGGAGAATATCGGGAAAAAGGAGGAGAGATAATGTGAAGATTAATAAAAGTAGGAGAGATACTGTGAGAGATGATATAATAATTTAATAAAAGTAGGAGAGAGAAATATGTCCCAAAATATATGGGGTGTTTGAGGTGAGACGTTCCGAAGTAGAATATGGGTGTTTAAAGTGGGACGGAAGGTGTATTATTTTTAGGGGTGGGGGCAGGAAGAGGGTTTGAACTATTGAGTAATATTTTTTAGAGGTTGGGAGGGGACTGTTGAATTTTGGAGTAATATTTTTAGTGTAGTTGTATTATGGAGTATTATTTTGGGGTGGGGCCAGGATGAGGAGTAGAACTATGGAGTTTTATTTTTTTAGAGGTGGGTAAGAGAATGTTGAATTATGGAGTAGTATTTTTTAGAGTTGTTGAATTATGGAGTATTATTTTTAGGGGTGAGGCCAGGAAGAGGGGTTGAACTATGGAGTGATAGTTTTTTTTAGAGGGGGAGGTATTATGCAATACTCCTTCCGTCCCAGCTCAAACGCCCCATATTTCATTTCGGGACGTCCCACCTCAAATACCCCATCTATTTTGGGACATATTTATCTCTCATACTTTTATTAAATTATTACATTCTCTCTCATTATCTCTCAAACTTTTATTAATCCACACATTCTCTTTCCCCCTTTTTCCCAATATTCTCCCACTCAAATTACAATATCAATTTTTCTTATTCCACTATAAAAATCTCATGAGGCGTTTGAGTTGGGACGGAGGGAGTAATATGTTTAAGAGGTGGGGAGGTGTTTTTTCTTTTTTTGGGAAAAAGTAAAAAATTCTTATTAATGAAACTTAAGAGGGGTGTTGAATTTTGGAACAATAGTTTTTAGGGTGTTGAATCATGGATTAACTATTTGCCCGCGCTTGGGCGGTATATTATATTGTTTATTATACTGGTTTTATAAAAATGTAGGTTTCTTTTTGTTATAATATTAGTAGGAACGAAAATACAAATCATGATTATAAAAGTCTAACTTCGAGATAATAATTAACAAAATACAAATCATGATTATATCTCCAACTAATTTAAAAGGTATTATGCCAAGATTTTCTATTATAATTGTCCAATGGAATTTCATTAGTTTAGTGTTTTATAGACTCTCATATCGTTTTTAGTGGACTCTCTCTAAGCGAGATCCATTCGAATCGTTTGCACCCCGATGACATGCATTTCTAGTCTAGCATTCGAGGCTGTTTGGGCTGGTCTCTGGTGAACTGATCGGAGTCTTTTTCAATTATTTTAGCAAGTAGAAACTTCTTGGGTTTTAGGATTAGTAATGTTGTAGTTTTGTGGGATATTTTGCACGGTGCCCTTGAGGTTTATGTCATTTAATTTTCCATGGTACTACTCGAGTTTCCGTAATATCTATGGTACCCCGATGTTTGAATTTTGTGAAAATTAACGGCTAGCTAACGCCGTTATGGTCTTTTGTTAGATTAGACTAGTTAATACTCGTAGCAACTAAGACCTGTATTAATCATACTTCCATTCTTGGACCATTTAAGTGAGGTCCATTCGAATACTTCTGTTTTCAACTTTAATTTTTTGGTTTGATTTCCGAATCATCACCATGTTACCTTCTCCTACAAGCAATACATACTCGACCATGTCGGCCACCACAACCTCACGGCTAGCTTCCACTGTTAAACATGGCAAAACACTAGCAGAATTACTGCTCAGGGCCAAATCCAGCCCTGCCACAATAGATATTCGTTATGTTGAACGCGCAGTCAAAGAGTTAATAAAAGAGTATTCCAGGCCACTGGAACAACAAGGCTCGTCATCAGCCTGCAGGCTCCCCGAAGAGTCTCTAGTTCGGTTACTGAAAAAACTCAAACAGACGCTTCAAGAGTTTATCAAGGTTGACCATGCTAACGATTATGAGGACCTTGTTAGCAAGGTCGATAAGTTGCTCATACCTGCTGGAAGAGATCAGTCTTCTACTGCACAAGCATCTTCATCATCATCATCATCATTAAATGCTAGTACGGATCCTCTCTCTCGGTCTTTGACATCATACGATTGTTCAGAGGACGTGTTTGATGCCGGATATGAAGTTCTTGAGGAGACGGAGAAGCGGTGTTTGTCCTGCTTCACTCTGTTCCCTGCTGATGTGGTTGTGAAGAAGAGAGAGCTCATTCATTGCTGGATTGGCATGGGTCTAATAGAAGACGATGACCATGTGGACGAGGCAGGGGATAACATCCTGGCCAAGCTTGTGTTGGAGGGGCTCATTGAGCATGTTGTCGAGAAGAAGCGCTTATGTGCCAGGTACAAGATGCACAACCGTATTCGCGATAAGCTGTTAATCAATACAGAGTTCAGCTTCCTAAGGATGATCAGCATGGATCCTGGTCAGTGATATTAATGCATATGCCTGTGGATGTAGCGGTACTGGCACCGGTACAAGTGGTAAGGACTCGTACAATGAATGCAGGCGGGTCTCAAGGTGCTAATTACAGTGTTGGTCCAAATGAAGCAGGAAAAATTGAAGCATTGTTGAATGTAAGGCAGACAGCCTTGGATGCAAAGCGATTTGAATCAGTTGTGAAGATGAGGAATCTTAAGGTCCTGGACCTTGGTACTTGGCGAGATGATCCTAAGAAATACATTGTGGCGGAAAGTATTAACGACGAAGCTTTTAAAGACTTGGCGACAGTGAGGTCTTTGAGCCTACAAGGTGTATCTGGGATAGTGAAGCTACCAGATTCGGTATACAGGATGTACGAACTAAAGGTCTTGGATCTGAGAGCGTGTTACAACTTGGAGTCCATCAACGCGGAAAAGATTGTCTCATTGACGAGGCTTACGCACTTGGACTTGTCCGAATGTTACCTGCTCAACCACGTCCCCAACGCAATCACTAGGCTGACTCAGCTGCAGGTGCTTAAGGGGTTTGTCATCAATCCGCTTCCACCGGTCCGAGAAAAGAGAATTGTCCGAACACCACATGAATTATGGAGATTATGCGTGCTGGGCAAGCCGCACAATGAACGGCCCTGTGCATTCAGTGAGCTGTCCGAACTCAAAAAGCTAGTAAAACTGACTGTCCGAACAAGAAGACTTAATTTTCCAACAGCACATGACTTAGGGACATTATGCGAGCTAAGCCAGCTCTGCAGCCTAAGAATTGCGTGGGCGGTGAGTTCCAATGACGGTCAGAAATATGGCGGTATAGGGAGTGTATTCCCAAAGAAGCTGCGGAAACTGGAGCTTCAGGCTGCGCCTGAGGGAGCCGCATCGCGTATGTTAGCTCTAGTTAGTGCAGCAGGGGATAATTGCTTAGAGAAGTTGTACATCAGGGGAGGGGGGCTGTCTGATCTGAGTACTGAGAAGCATCAGCTACCTAAAGTTAAGGTACTACGCCTTAATTACTTGCCTAAACTACATGTAGATTGGGTTAAGCTTAGGAAATCATTTTCGGGTTTGAGGCACTTGGAAATTTGGAAATGCCCCAATCTCCTCTTTTTCCCGTGCAACTCCGATGGTGTTTGGGAATCAACTCAGGCACAAGATGAAGACTATAGGCTTTAGAAATTTGTCGTGAGTTGTACTCATCTTTCATGTTTCATTTCATGTTTACCTCTAGGACTTCCCGGTTCATATGTTTTTGTGTTATTAAAAAAAAAAAAACGAAATACGGTTTTTTTTTTATCTTTTTATTTTTGGGGACCATTTATAATAAAAGTTTATTTTTGAGAAACCATCTAATAAGCTAAAAGTTTTATGGTAGGGACACCTATTGAGTATTGACCGTAATGATTCTACTTGTCTTCCCGGAATTCCACCCTGACATTGAGTCATAGATCAAAAGTAAAGAGAACAAAATAGCTTGGCATGTCTTATTACATTATAGCGGTTAACTCCTACTTAGACCCCAAAGATCAATGTCTTCTCTATAGTACATCATAGTTTTATTCTTCAAAAAATTCACGTGGTGATCTTGAATTTTGCAAGAGAGCACGCGGTGACCCAAATTTCAACTATCTGCACCTAGAAAAAGAAATCACAAAGTTTTGTGTGAGACTGTCTCATACGATAATATGTTAAGTGAAAAAATACAATGACCGTTTTTAAAAAGCATAGAAATGATGTTCTCATCAAAGAAATGTCGATGATCGTTAGGAGTTTGGTGAGCTTGACTCTCATGAAGTGCAAGGCGCAAAAGGGCCAACTTGTGCTCTACATGACTTAATTTAAAGTCCTCATCGGCACGCTATTTTTTTTTTTTTTTTTGAAGACGACGTTAGATAGATAATGTGATAAGAGTTATATACACCGAGTTCCAAGAAAAGAAAGAAAAAAAAAACATTAAAGTCAAACAATGAGCTTTTTTTAAATAGCATAACAATAATTTTCTCATCAAAGAAATGTCGAAAATCATCATCATTGGTTTGGTTTGGTACGGTGAACATGACTATGATGAAATGCAAGGTTGGAGCGAGCCTTCTTAGCAAGAACATACGCCAGGTAATTTCAGTCTGGCGGAATATGCTCAAGCAAGATGTTAGTTGATCTTATCATAGTATCAAAAATTTGTCAGCTTGTCTTTCGGTTGATCTGCATCCAAAATGTTAGTTGTCGGCAAGACTTTGAATTGATACCCTCAAAAAAAAAAAAAAGACTTAGAAACTTATTCCTATCCCCTCCAATAAAAAAAGAAGACTTTGATACTTATTTTTTTATTTCGAAAACGAAGACTTCGATACTCGTACATCCAACATGGAGTAAGATACATTTAACTTTATAAGTCAAGTTCAATCAATGTTATAATAACCGATACACAAAAATAATTTTGGGCATAAAATTAAAGGAACGCCAAGTAGGACGTTAACGTCACCCATCCTAAAAAAAAAAAAAAGTAGGACGTTATAGCCGGAGTTTGTTAAAGAGTCATCTCAACAAAAAGTCTAGACTTATAGTTGAGTCCCAATGAGTGGTTATATCTGAACACTCCCCCTCACGTGAAACCCCTTTGGGCTTGAAACGTGGACCGAAACCACTTAAAATGTGGATGATAAATGCACAAACATAGTGCCGAAATTCCACTTGAAAAGGAGAGGGCTCCCAGGATTTGAACTTGAGACCTCATGGTATACCATGTTAAAGAGTCATCTCAACCAAAAGTCTAGACTTATGGTTGATGCCTAATAATTGGTTATATCTTGACAGGGTTGTTATCCACTAAAATGAGAGGTAATAAATTCAAATTATAGCCAATATTGTAACGATTTCACCCCAAGGGTCTGGTTAATTGTACAATTGAGTCCCTTATGTTTTATTGTGAGCAATTTAGCCCCATATGTTTTATTGTAAGCAATAATAAACAAATCACCCCACCTTATCCCTTGTGCAAAAAAGTATGGGGTGTTTAAACGGAGACGGAAGGAATACTGAGTAGTGAGGCTTTTGGTCAACATTAAACATGGATGTAGCTAGCTGAAAGTTAATTAGAGCACTCATCTATGATTAGATAGAAGAAACACCGTAGCATTAATCGGATCGAGTACGATTAACAACAACATCTTTAACCCCATAGTTTTAAAGGCTCCTGCCATAAGGCGGGGTAAGGGGGGTCGAATGCACGCAAGCCTTACCCCTATTGAAACATAGAGAGGCTGCGCACGGATGACCCAAAATGAAAATTGCTTCAAGAATCGCACCGACTGACTGCTATTTCACAAAATAAGAAGCACAGACGGTTCTATAACCCATTTTGCTTTATTCCATTATATCCCAAAAACCAAAGAATAATTAGTCTTTGGCTCCATTGGGGATGGAATATCGAGTACGATTAAGAGGACCATAAATCGAGTTTCGCGGATTGATGTAGAAAACTAAAAATCCAATCTGCAGCAAGGATTGTCCTCTGTGTGAATCAGATTATGGAGATCTCAGATAGGAGTAGAACATAAATTTTGCAATAAGCTAAGATGAATAATTAGAATTGGGCAAATAATAATAGGTAATTCTAGTAGGGGTGTTTCTTTGGAATGATAAGCTTGGTCCAACGCAGGCCTTGGTTTTGCTGGAAGGACTGGGCTAAACCAAGATGGGTCATGAGCAGCCACACCAGAGTAATGAGTTCGCCACCATTGCTGAGCTCTGCGACATGAGATCTTGGCGAACAACGGATAGCAGCGTAACAAAGAAGTTCCAACCACACCTTACTCATAATCTCCCACTGTTTGTTCTCATCGCCTATCTGTTTTAATTGCTGCGCTAGACATCGTGCATTAAACAGCACATATTTGCTGGTTTCACCCTCATCTACAACGGGTCGAACATACGATTCCATGACTCTCCTACTAAACTCCTCCAAGGAAACTTCTTCTTTCTTACTTTTACCTCCGCACAACTTGATACTAATTCCTGTGGGCAGAAAATCAACCAACTTGGTTTGGATAAGCTTCTTAATCTCTGCGCAAGTGTTTTCAAACAACATCTCCGACTTACCCACCACAGACGATACCATTGTCTGCTTGGTAAGCAAGAGAGATGACATGTAATCTGAGAGTAGTTTGCTAAACTTACGGTGGACAATTTGATTAGCAGTAGCAGGATTAGGACTAGTTCGGTAACAAAGATCGGTAGCAGAGTGCCAGGTTAGTAGGCTTTCATCAGAATCAATACCCAGTGTCCAAGGGTACAAGCACTCAGAAATTAGAGAGTAGTCAGTTTGCAGTACCAGATTACCTCTAGCTGAACATACTTCCTTGATTGCATTCATATCCTCGGAAACCAAGAGGGTTCTTGAGCAATGAACTTTACAAGATCCTCATCAGCGTCTTCTGTGTCTTCGTATCGCCATCCAATCACAGCATCCCTTATGAACTTGATGAATATGTAGTTGATGAAAAACGCCGGATCTTTGAGACAGCGTCTAAGCAAGTTGTACTGGGAGATGGACTGAGACCACCTAGTGTGGTGGCAAGGGCGGGTCACAAATATCGACAACTTGAGAAAAATTTCCGAAAGAAATTGGCATGGCCAAGGCCAACATCTGATCTTGTCACTCTTATCCCGGGACATGATGATAATCAACCAGTCGGAGAATAAAAACATGAGAATAGCACATATATCTAGCACTAGAGCACCAGTGAGCAGAACAAATGTTACAACAAGATCAGGGCCTTTGTAAATTTTACGAAACCGTAGAGCGAACAGCAGGAAGGACGCTATAACTGAGAGTAAGGTAAAAGCTCGAAGAAAGGCTCGTTTTTTTCTATGCAAAAGAAAGGACTTTGTGTAGAAAACATCATACATGATGTTGAGCTCAATCCCTACCGTTGTAACAGCTTCTAAGCTAGGCCTACTTAGGAAATAATCTCGACTCTGTTTACGATCCTCGAAACTAATCAAAGCATCCGCCAGGAGGCCTTTGAACCTGACATAGAAATGGTACGCCTTGTTGACCATTTTTCTGTAATCTTGATCCGTTTCCGAGGACACCGCTGTTGAGTTTCATATGATTGTGTCGTCCTCATCACCAAGTTGTCAGAAATTTATACGAAGAAAATAGTGAGCAAGTGCTTTAGAATTTTGTGAGAATTGGATGTAAGGTTTTCTATTTCTCAATAATTGAAGGACCTGTACA
>JBBYHQ010000011.1:437642-465455 GCA_038382645.1 Spergularia azorica | reverse complement strand
TCAACAGAGCCTCAATTTGTACATAAGCCAGCATTCAGAGTCGAGCTCAAGCAGCCTCTTGCTATCCTGGTCTCTCTAGCAGGGAGGAGATGCATGTTTCCGTAATTTCAGAAGATGGGTATTGTCAACAAGCATACTGTGCAGGGTTCTAACGGTTTGTTATTGTTGGAGTATTCCCTCCTAAATGGAGGAAGGAGCCATATGTTTTTACATATGATGTAGTAAGTAAAGGTGGTAGTAAAGTTACTACTTTACCCTTATTTCCTTCTTTGAGAAACTTGGCAAACAAAAGAGGAAGGCTTTGAGAGCAGAAAATTCAGATCCACATAACACAACACAAAAGCGAGAGAAAGAGAGAAAATGAGAGAAGAAGCTTAATCCCGTATAACCGTAAAAAACCCAAATTTGAAGTCCTGATTCCCGGTCCGTTCGAGCTCGGATTGCAGCCAAAATTGGAGGGGTGTCTACTGCATATATAAGCTTCGTTCCTGCCAATTTTGGAGTCATTTCGACTTCTCTAGCTGGTACTTCCGTTCCCTCTGCCTTTTAGTGTATTTTGGGGAAAAATTGCCACATAGCACCTTTTATGTTTCCGATTTAACAGCTAGCACATTTTATGTCCAATTCTGCCCAATGACACCTTTAATTTGCTTATTTTTAATACATCACACCAAATAGACAATTTCCGGCCAAAATTTGTTTGACTCCGGCGTTGACTCGTGTGACCATTACGCGCTGTTTATTTTCTTCTTTTCTTTCCTTCCCCTCCTAAATCAACCCGACATTCTCCTCACTGTAATGCTCCTCTTCTCTTCATTTCTCTTTCCCTCCAAAAATTTTCCCCAATTATTAGATTGTCTTCCTCACATTTAGTCTTCAACAACCATCATTAATCCCGTCCTCTCTGTCGCCATTGAAGTGACGTGGATCGCAAAGCATAAAAACTTGACAGGTACCCCTATTTTCTGGTTCTCTCTCCTTTTTTTGTGTTTTTGGTAGATGTTGAACTTTAATAAACTCAAGTATAGTTTAATAGGTACGTTTAAAGTACTTCATTAGCTTAATTGAATCAATTGGAGTTGGGTTCTGCTCTAAAAAAATTTAGTTCGTAGTGGATTTGTTTTTGAATTAAAACCTAATTTTCAATCAAATTGTTCAACGACTTTGTTTTTGTGTTTATATACTAGTTAATTGATTAATGAATTGATAATTGATTTCATTTCATTTGAATATTGGACATAATTGAATATAGTAATTGATTTAATTGGATGATAAAACCCCAATTTAATTGAATGATAGAACCCTAGGAATAACAAGAAAATTCAAGTATATAGAATGTAAAACCAAGTAAACCACTTACGTAATTGAAATTGGAAGAGAGAGGGAAGAAATCAATAGAAACGAGAGGGAAGAAGAGAAGAAGATAAAAAATGAAGAAGTGCAGTGAGATGTCGGGTTGATTTTGGGGGGAAAGGGCAAAGAAAAAAAAATAAGCATCACGTTTGTCAACGCCGGAGTCAAACAAATTTTGGCCGGAAATTGGTTATTTGGTGTGATGTATTAAAAATAAGCAAATTAAAGGTGTCATTGGGCAGAATTTGACATAAAAAGTGCTAGCTGTTAAATTCGGAAACATAAAAGGTGCTATGTGACAAATTTTCTGTATTTTGGTGTTATTAGCTATTTTGTAGTGAAGATTGGTGTGGTTGTTTGTCCAAGGTTGTGACCTTGAGTTTGTGGTTGCCCCTAGTGGTTACTAAGGAGGATTGTAGTGTTGTACTCCATTGATTTGTTGATTAGTGGAATGGCTTGGTATGGGGCTTACAGTACATGTGGTTTTTTTTCCCATCTTGGGTTTCCACATAAAATCCTTGTGTTGTTTGTTTTCTTGTCATTTATTTTGGGGCTGTTATACAGGCCCGGAGGGCTGCCGAAATTTCCATTTTGCATTACATTTGGTTAGTTTCATCTAACGACACAAACGGGGGAAAGGGTAGTTAGTTTGTAGCTTCCGCTTTGACCTCTTTTTCCCAACAGTTATCTTCACCTTTTTCTTTTCAATTCTGTTTAGCTAAAACACAAAATGGAATTACGCAAAAAAAGAAAAAAAAATTGTGGGTTGTGAATTTTGAGAGTCTGTTTGGGTACTGACAACGAGCTGTTGCATTTACTTGTTGCTCAAGGGCATCATCCTTCCAGATGGATGAAGGTCTCAGCTAATAAAGTCTAGAATTCACAGTCTAGTTGCTGAAATGCTTGCTTTATTATGACCTGCTCTGTTGTGCATCTCACTTATGGGCATCTAAGTACATGTTTCTTCTGCAAAAATAAGCATAACACGTGTTGGTTCTCGCACAGCACCACACATTCAGTCTCCGAACTCGGTTGGGTTACTTGTTCTACAAGTTACTTGAAAGCATGATTTTTTGTTGGTCTCAGTTATAATGAAGAATTCACAGTCTCGGAAGTCACTGAAGTTAAGGATTTAGGATTAAATTGTTTCTCTTTTTTTGGCAAGTCTTCCAAAAACAATCACAAGTTTATGTTTGTGTCACAAAATACAACTGCAACTCACTATTATCCATTCTCGAACCAAACCCTCAAATTTTGGAAAATCTACCAAAATTTGGGATTATCAAATTTATGTTAAATTCTTATTTAACTATGATACGGAGTTGTTAGGGTATAATACTAGTATTTATTTGGTTGTGTAACGTGTGTGTTAAGGATTCTGATCATCCGTAGTGCAAGTGCCAACTCTCAAAGTAGCCAGCCGCATTCAAGAGCATATCTCCGTCGGAATTTGCCGAAATCAATACAAGGTAATAACAACTGACTAATTAACCTAATCAAGAATTGATGTTTGTATTTAATTAATTGTAATTTTTATGTTAAAAAGAATGTTATAGGGTAGTTGTATGTATCGTAGCTGCTCGCCGTTTGTTGATTAATTAAACACTTGCTTTGCTTTGATGAATTATGAGCTGAAGTGGTTTTGCTATGCTAGGGTTGAGCTTTGTTAGTGAATTATAATCCAATTGTGTCGTCTCATAAACTGATTAATTTGATCTAATAATTCTCTGAGCTTGTTGTTTGTTTGTTTGATTGGTAAGACTAAGCAACATAGTGTCCACCTATCCATGGTTATAAACTTATAGACCTGATTAATTCTAAATATTGTAGGAGGTGCAGGCTAATGAGTTTACTGTATTCATGTATAGTGTTAAGTTGTTTTAAAATTGCAGTAGAAACATGATCAATGAGGACGACCTGTTGGCGGTTGAGCATCCTCCTGAATTGAAAAAATATCTCCGACAGTGTTTGGGGCTTGAACCCCGTGAAAATAGACATGTTGTGGCGACACCTCTATTGGAGGTATTTTCGGTCTCTGTAAACCACCACCATGACTACTAAACCGATGATAGCCCATACAATATATGGGGTTTGATTACCATTCTTAACCAAGAAGATGACAAGCCTATTGCTGAAAACCGTCGGAACAAGAAAGATCCGGACGTTGTTGATATTGGTGGAGGTTTCATCTCACTTAATACACCAGACGATTATGTACCAATTGTACCAAGTAGTTCAAGGTCGTATAAATTGCAAGTTTTTCTTATGGATGGTGTTCACAATCTTGCAAACGGAACAATTTCTTTGAGTGACACCGCCAATCCTAGTCAGTTTGACAAGATGAGAGAATCCACAGTTGATGGGGAAGATGGTCACGCTAGTGTGAAATATGCTGCATTTCAGGCTGCGGTTGTAGCGACTATAGAAAAACTGGAGATGAGGTGCATGATGAAACGTTTACGTCAAGTCTTAGGTATTGGCGTAACCATTAGTGCACATTATGATCATTGCTTGGACATGTGTATCCCTCGGCTTCTTGACGATCGAGTAGATTCGTCAAAAATGTTACCACTAGACACCCCTATTAGGTTGTCTAAATCCAAGATTGTTGTTCCAGCTCATTCCTCCCTTATACTCACACTGGATTTCTTCGATAAATCCACCATGGAAGTTATTGATCATGTTACCTTAACGCTTCAAGCTATTCAAACGGGTCATTCTTTGGCAGAGACCAAGTTTAATAAATCATCCTTGTTTCAAAATTATAAACTTAACGTGAGGGTTCGATGGCGTAATATCCATGAAATCGTCATTGAAAACCAAATTGATTCTTTCGTCAAACCAAAGGGGAAAATGATGGTGGAGGTACTATCTGTGTATGTCGGTCCGAACAATGGCAAGACTTTGCGTATTTATGGAAGCATCGAAATCGAAGATAATAACCATACGCTCATCACCATCTTTGAAAGAGAAAAAGATTCACCTGAAGAATTGTCTCCTAACCATAGGCTTTTATCAATAAAAGAGCCTTGTCATAGTCTTGATGGTCGCTATTTTGATATGGCAATTGACCTCAAAGACGAGGATGATCGTGTTGTTAGTAGGGGAGGAGAATTGATGTGGGGTGAGAGATCGAATCATGTTTGGTTCGACCAAACCATTGTGTTCGGTGATTAGAGGTGAACACGGGTATTATGCAGCCGTGTATTATTCGATCTTCACAGATGCAACAACGGCTAAACTTAATGTGTCATTCTTGAACTCGGTAGACCCTTGTGATGAGCCATTTTTTGTGTCGGGGAAGATTGTAGGTAGATATGGATGCTTAAAAAATGCAGAGCCGTATGAAAGAGAATTCTTTCATATGACCCTTTTTTCTAAGCCTAGAGAAGATTGCGAGGAGCCGACTTTTGTCGCAGGTTCCCTTCCGTCGTATTTGAAGCTGTTGAAGTCTTTTGTCTCTGTGCCGACAGAATCCTCATTGATTCTTGATGTGGATTTGGTAGTAGCTTTTCGAGATGGAGATCATGTAAGGTACACGGTAACAAAGGAATTCAAGCCTCATAATGATGATTCTTCTTCTGAGCATCAATACACTTGTGATAATCTTACAATGACAATGTGTGTTAAATGGGGAGAAATTCCTTGTGACAAGAAAAGGTTGGAGATGGAGGCTGCTCGTCAAATGTTGTCGAGCGACGACGAGAGTGAGGAGACGGAGGCTGCTCATCGTGAATTGGCTTACCTGTTTGAGTAACAGAAGGCAGTTTACTGAGTGAAAGCGTCGTTGCACTACCTGAGATTCTTAGGAAATCAGCTTGTGTGTCATACTTCCTGATGCTGATAATCTGTTTAGCTAGTCTATTGTGCATCTCTCCTTTGGGCATCAGAACATGCTTCTGCTGCAATAATAAGCATCAATGATTAATAGAACATGTGTTTAATTTAGCCGGAGTAGGCGACCAGATGTACGTAGTGTTCGTCGGAAAATATCACCGAAGAAGGGGCGTCGAAAAATGTCGTCAGGTTGAGTGCTATATATCGATCAATAGGCAGTCGTCGGGAAATTTCGCCTGAAAAGGTCATCGGATAACCGTGCCAATATAACTTATGTCCTTCGATTATAGCTACGTTGTCGGATACTCAGGGTCGGGGCCTCGGAGGTGTGCGCATGTGCTTTTGAACGATTTTCAAACACATATTTGGTTTAATTTGTTATAGCATCTATGGTTGTCATGATTAACAGTAACATCCATAGGCATCCGGTTTGCCAGCTACAGGGGGGATGTACTTGTGGAGTTCCGGCGTGTATGGGGAACAGGGGAGACCTCCGGTGAGAGGAAGGAAGGAGGGAGTGAGGAGAGAGAATATTTAAAAAGGACCTTTATTTCATTTAATGTAATTTCTTTTTTTAGGAAAATAATTAAAATGATATTAAAATTATTTATTATCTGTGTACCATAGAATTCCTCATAGTATCATATTACTATTAAATTAAATATTTTTAGCATCTTTTTGGGTACTGACAACGAGCTGTTGCATTTACTTGTTGCTCAAGGGCATCATCCTTCCTGATGGATGAAGGTCTCAGCTAATAAAGTCTAGAATTCACAGTCTAGTTGCTGAAATGCTTGCTTTATTATGACCTGCTCTGTTGTGCATCTCACTTATGGGCATCTAAGTACATGTTTCTTCTGCAAAAATAAGCATAACACGTGTTGGTTCTCGCACAGCACCACACATTCAGTCTCCGAACTCGGTTGGGTTACTTGTACTACAAGTTACATGAATTAATCTACTGTAGTCGTAAAGAACTCCACTCCGCGCGTTTGACTGTCTAATATTCAATTTCATAGCATGGTACACAATTAATATTATTTAAATCCATGGGAGAATTAAACTAAGATTCACACAAGTACGCATCCCATGTCCTACATTAGGTACTTGCGTTATACACTTATACCCCGAGATTTTAGGATCTTCAATTTTTTCGGCGTTTTTGGCCAAATTCTTGGACCGACTTAGTACAGATTAGTTCCTAAAAGTTGAAAATTGATCAAACATACAAAACCGAGTACATTATGCATATTGATAGCTCTCAACTCAGTTCCACCTTAGACTACTAATGGTCGACCACCATTCTCTTCCACGCTCGCCGCCCATACTGCGCAGCATATCCAAATTGAGCCCTGGTGTCCCCTCTTCTTGATCCCGAATTGACATCTTTGTGGAACACCTTGCATTCATCCTATCAAATACAGGACTCGAGAGAAGAGCTGCCATTACAAGGGAAAACATTGAAGTACTGCACAAGAAGTTGATCTAAACGCCCATGACTTGCAGATTCAATAATGTCAAATCTTTGTTACATCTTTCCTTCGACGTTCAATGATCATTAACAAGAACACAAAAAATATTGCTGTTCCTCTTCATTACTTTTAACACATACTACAATCAAAACTTTTGCTTCCACTATCTCGACTACTCTGATAAACTCGTGTTGAAACGAGGATTTGGATTTTCTGATACTCGAATTGAACCATCTCACTATACAAGTTTAGTGGCACCAGCGTACTCTGGCACGAGACTCCGTTGTCTGACCAACTCATGAAGATCATGTACAATCTTAAATACTGCATCTGGCCTCGCAAGCTTTAATGCATTCTGCGACATAGTCACTAATTCATCCGCCTTTGGGCCAAACCATTGAGCAACAATATTGGCTATTTCCTTGGGTGACTTTGAATACTTCCCAATGCCGTTTTCTATAACATACGGCACATTACCCGCTTCCTGCATGCACAATTCCAGTAACCAAATGTTAATGTATGGTTGGACAAAGACATGGATCGCACAACTGGGAGAAGCCATGTTTTCCTTTTGGGAATGGGCCAAGTCAGAACAGATTCATAATGACATTTAATCTCGTCCATAGTTCTCAAAGATTGTGCGAACACTGGAGAATGCATATAGTAATCAAGGCGTTCAGACTTCAGAGACATATACCTGCCCTGCAATGTAATCATTGAGGATGATGGGTAGTCCTCGGATCATTGCTTCTGCAATAGTTCCAGGGCCAGCCTGTGAAAAGAAGCCAGATAAGAATATGATTGTAATAAGCCAGAAACTCTTCCTGATGTGAAGGCATATACCTTTGTAATAATACAGTCGCAAGCACCCATACAATCTTCCATTTTAGTGACAAAGCCCTTAACCTGAAATTTGATCGGACATAGAAATGAGTAAGAAAGAATGACACAATCTAGACTGGTGGTGTATCTCAACAATCAGCACAGAACATGAAAGAAAAATGTCAAAGTTCACAACATACCTCGACAGGAATCTTCCAATCGATTGATTGCAATTTCGCAGCCAACTTCTTATTGCGACCACATATAACAAGAATTTGGCCAACAGCACCCCCAAGGTTTGCATCATAAAGCGCATTCCCAAGTGCCTGCGCTGTAGCTTCAATTGGCCCCATGCCTTCCCCTCCTCCCATTAATAAAACTGCAGGAAGATGCTCATCCATTCCTAGCTCTTTCCGCAACACAGACTGGACAGCATACAATTAAAAGTCAAAACCATACGCTTAAGGCATCTGCTGCACATAAACAGTACTCGTACCCTAAGACATGGCAGGGACACACATACTTAACAGAAGAGGAATATGGAAATCGCATGAAAATGTTGCACCAGCAACCAATACGAATTTCTGAGACTTCGCTTATGCTACTTTAACTCTTCATTTTAGAGGTTGTACACTTGTACAGACGTACAGTTGTGCCTCTTTCCGACATGATGACTTGTAAGATGATGGATTTAATTCCGACTGATTGACAATTGTTTATGAACTTTACATCAAAAGAGGTCATGACTCATGATGTCTAATAGCCGTCATTAGACAGGGCATACCCTTGCTACAATAATTAGGACAGGGTCCTCAGTGTCTACAATCAAGACAGAGTGCCTGAGTCCAAAATTTCAGCCAAGACAGATTAGAAATTTGGATCCTATCAGTCACCTGATACCCGACACCTGAGTCCATGTAATGTAACATAGCTTAGTGCATATACTTCACTAAGAAGTATACACCAAAGGCACAAAGCTGACTAGGTGCCAGTGCCACACTCAAGGATAGCATTCAGTTTTTTGTGGGAAAGGGATACAACTGACGGTAACTTAGAGACATGATACAGCAAACGGACCTTTGGCCGCACTGCTTTAACAAAGGAAGGCCGAACAGGAAGCCCATGAACTTTGATTTGAGAATACTGCAAGCCAGCTTTCATTGCTCTTCGAGCCACCTCATCAGAGGCGCAGTAGCACCTGGTTACAAGCTTGTGAAACCTGTAACAAGAAAGCACTAGCTATAAAAGCTTTACAAAAAAAAAAGTCACTTAAAGAACTAGAGAAGAAGATAGCAGAAGTACATTGCTTACCATGTTGGATGACAGGTACTCAGATCCGTAACTACAGTTGCAAAGACAATCTTCTGAAGGAGGCCCCTTGATCTCAATACACGAAGTGGAACATGTTGCATCAAAGGATGCACACTTATGATAATATCTGGTTTGTATTTCATCAATCCCTTAGCAACCTCTCTGTCCAATAAATAGATAAGGTCAGCTGTGGAATTGAAACTTACAGTACTAACTAATGTTGCACAAGCTTTACTTCAAAATACAGCCTTAATCAGTTAGAGAAAAGGAAACTAATCCATCATTCAGAAAAGATGGCGAGCATCAGATTGGGAATGTTACTAACGTGGAGAGGCTGAATGTGGATAACTACAACCGCATAATTCCTTGACTATTAGGCTATTTGGGCAGAAGCAGTCACACAATATCAACTATGGATAGGCTGAATGCAATGATACTGAGAAAGGGCACAATTATCGCAGCCACTTATTGTAGACCTAATCATACCTTAACTGAAATGCAACTGCTAAATTCATAACAGGACCATCAAGGTAAACGCCAACCACTGATCAGCAAGAGGTAAGTGAGAGTTCCCACGTTCTCACATGTTATGGATAGATATATTTCACAATCAGTGTCCAGAGCACATATAAGGACAGCAAGAACTTTAGGCTTTAGCCATTATACTGTACATGTCCAAGTGATTATATTATTAGACCAGTTAATCATCCTTCCCCGGGCCCTCGCTTTGCGGGGACGCCAATGTGCACCGGGCCGCCCTTTTTACCAGTTATTGCAATCATCATTGTCTGAGTTTTGTCACTCCCCATTAGCTAACTGGGGGTTGCAAAGGTGGATCCTTCCCCAATATTGCTAGAACTGTGAAAGCATATAAGACATGAAGTATGCGTAAACCAAAGCCAACAACCCTTTGTCGATAGTCCTTCCTTCTAATAAAGCATTAGTCCTCACCCTCAAGAATCATTTTGAATAACCAGAAATTCAAGGCGAGTGGCTAAGCATCCAAGAGAGTTGCACATCTCAAACAAACCACGTTGAAAGTCCTGTCTCTAAGAGTTTGCGTTAGCAGACTTATGCATCATATTATCAGACTCACCGTGCAATAAATGTTGAGGTTGCAGCAAAATTTGATTGATGAATAACACGTGGAGCTGTACCATAGTAAGTCATTTTCCAAAGAGGTCCATGCTTTACCAAGAAGTTGTAGCTCTTTGGTAATTGATTAAATGGCCAAGGAGTATGTTCAGACCACAAATCCGTAACAAATACCTGCAATTACCACTATTTAAAAACGACACAATCAACAAATACACATGTATGCAGTGTCTCCCAACCCATATCTCAAAAATGTACAGCACCAGCAAGTGAAACCAACCAAAAATATAAAGAAAGATAATCTCTTTGCATAATCAATTAGCTACCTTAACAAACCGCAATACTCGGTCACAACTAGCTAAACTCAAATGCAATTTCCACAGTATCACCAAGACATAGTACTTTACGAAAAACATCATTCCACAGCTCCACTTCCACCATAAGTGGCTTAATCAGAGTAACAAACATAAAAAGCATTGAAAAAAATCTCATACATGAACAATATAAGAAAATCTAACATATAAATTTCTAAGATGAATCACAAGGAAGACCCAATAACCATCATCAAACTAGCCAATAACAAACAATCATAAGTGATTCACTTCTACCTTATAATATACGCCATATAATGTCATAACAAGCAGTAAAGATAGCTTCTTTGTTACAGCAATCAAGACAAATTTCAATCACAATGTACACATTAACAACAGCAATGATACAATTCATCAAAAATAGCTACTTTGCTACAACAACCAACCCGAAAACCGAAAACCCGAAAACATTACAAAGAACAGAAGACAGACCTGATAATCATCACCATATTCTTCATTAAAAGCAGCCTTTATAGCTTCAGCAGAAGCCCGGTGACCACCACCAGTATCACTCATTAAAATGAGGACTCTTTTAGAAGACGCAACCTCAGCAACACCATTAACAACCGCTCTCGAATCATCGAAAACTTCATTCCCATTCCCACCAAACCCATTATTCTCCCCTGAATCAATCCCACCACCACTACCACCACCATCACCAACAGAAGCAAACCCAATTGGGATTTTATCACAATGAACCCTAACAAAATTATTAAAATCCCCCAAAAATTTCCCCAAATTAGAACCCCTTTTACTAAAACCCAAAGAATTAACCAATTTGAACTTATTTTGCTGCAAATTACCACCAAAGTTCAAGTAATTCGGCGAAAATGGAGATGACCCATTTGAGGAATGAGTATGAATTGTTGAATTAAGTGCAAAGTTTCCTAATTTAGAAACAAAATCCACCATGATGATGAGTGTGAATTTGAATGAGCAAAAAAGGGGGGGGGGCAAGTCAAGGTGAGGAATTTGGACGGAGGAAGATGAAGCTTCTTCAGGAAGATGGAGGGGTAAAAAAAAAAAAACAGAGTTCAATTTTGTGGGGGAAATCTTGGTGAGTGATTGGGAACCACTAGGGCTGGATTTTAGATTTTGTTTGGTAAATTTTGTGTTTTTTACTGCTTTGGAAGTATGCTAGGACTAGTGTGGATTTTACAAAATTTACTACTACCATTGTTATTTGTTACCTAGGAAAAGTTCGGAGAAATTGAGGAGATAATGTCATATGGTATATTCCATGCTTTTATGCCCCATAGGCCATAGTAATGCAACTTGATGAAATCACTATCAACAATGCAATGCAAATGGATATTTGGAGTATGTTGGAGTTTGATTCTTTGGTTACACGACAAAGAGACGGGAATTAACGTCTACCATGTATTAGCTATTACATTTTTCCGAGGAGGAACGAGAACTTCATGTTCGTCAAAGAAAATGGAGAGTCCTTCCACTCCCCTTAGTTGACCACCTGTGTCAGCCTATCAGGCGATGTCATGTAATCCTCTATGGTACGGTGTCCCATGCACGTCCAATATGATACACATTCACATGTTGTCCTTTGCGAATTACCTGCATTTCAAGTATAGAGTGCCCAATCTACCCAAAGGATGTTAGATTGTTGTAGTTTGTAGTTGAGGTATTCTCAAACATATCGAGGAACTAAGATCATGTTACATGAAACGCACATTACATCTGAGTCCATACTTTAGACTTATATATGTTTCGTTGCCACTGCAACATAAATCCAGATCATTTGTCACATCACCTATAATGTCGAATCATACAAGTAATAATAGTTGAAATATAATGTTAAGTGAAGATCACATCACCTATAATTTGACTTTGAAAATATATCATCATCCATTCATTCCCTTTTGTCGAAACAAAGAAAAGACCGTCATTCATTCATCTTTAATGTAAAGACGAAAAGAAAAGAGGCCGAAATGAAGTGAATAGTAAATATAGTTCGGCCCATTAAATAAAAATGTCACACCCACTAACTAAAATCACCGTCCATATTTCACCGTCCACAAATAATTCTTGGACTTGACTCTTGTGACCATAATCCTCACAAGTACTAACCCAGTAACCCGGCAATGCCTGAGCCCGACTCAGTTGCCCAAACTTTAGCTGATGCACTGCAGAAGTTTTTCTGTAGAAGTGTAGAAAAGACAGGTGAGCCCAACAAGCTTTACAGTAGACTCAACTTGGCATTTATTTACTACCTTGTTTTTTTTTTTTGTTTTTTTTTTTTTAATTGTTATGGTTTGGTTTGAATACGTGAAATGATTTTTAACAAAACGATGACATTCCCACTGAGGTACTTGGTTATAACTTATAAGATGGTAGACCGTAGACTCAACTTGATTTCTTTTTACCTTGTTATTTTGTGTTTAGATTGTTGGCGTTTGGTTTGAATATGTGAGAGAGTTTTAGCGCAATTCACACGTAAATGTTCATACTACAAAGAGTAAATAAAACCTTGTTGAGCCTATAAATAAAACCACCACCACCTAAACTTTGCCTTCAAAAAAAAAAGTCATCATTTATTTATTCCCATTGTTGAACAAAACCCCTAATCGTTCAGCTTTTGATGTCCAGGAAGTCGCAAGCCTTGAAAGAAAGAGGACAAAATGCGTTAATAGAAAAAGGGCCGGGCCATGTTGTAATATGAGTCGGCCCATAAAACAAAAATGTCACCCCATCTAACCCACTTATTACCGCCAACGTTCCACAGTCGCTTCTCCTCCAATCTGAAAGTCTAAACGAGCCCATGGGTCATGTACTCATCGTTGAGTCATTTTTTTGGGCACAAAGGAGCAGATAATACTACAGGGGTGGGGAAATGAGTTTGTAGTCATGATCTTATTTGAAAGACGACTCGTTTAAGAGAGTTCTATACGACTATAAGCCTACTTTGTATTCCGTATAGCTCTTAAAGTCTTAACCGATAAAAAGAGGCTCTTGACTATGCACACCAACTTAAATTCACAGTGAAATTTACCGTGAAGGTTAGTTTATCTCCGATGCCGTTAGTTTGTCTCATAGATAGATTTTGTTCTTGTAGTTTTTGTCACATTCGTAGAATAGAGAATAAGACCGTCCATACAACGGTGCAATTTGATCCGATTGAATACTAGAATAGGGTTTGGGTTGATTTTGCGGGTTGTACTTGATATAACCGCTCTAGAAGGTAACAAATGGATCATTACTCATTAGTCATTACTATGCATCAGTTGGATCCCATGGAGTTAAAATTTTGGTGAAGTTGGTGGAGTTTGCCATAAATAGTAATAAAGCAAAGTAAAGAAAATCTTCAAATGCACAAGTAAAATGTTACATATCTTTTTCTTACCTCATTAAGCAAACTCCACCAACTCCACCAAATTTCAACTCCATGGGATCCGAATCCGATTAAATTATAGTGCGTTTAAAGAAAAAAAAGGATTTAAAATTGTTATCAATTCACTAATCACAAAATGACCTCAAAATTAAATGAAATCACTGCTCACAAAAATGCCTTTACAGTTTACATCTTCAAGGACCAGCCACATTTTTCACCTGATCAAAAATTATGTTTTATCCGCAGAAACTTAATTTAGATGCAAGAAATTCTCAATCTGATCAAAAGTAATGATTTAGTAAGCAAACTTCGAGGTTAGGGGTTCGAATCCTCATCACCCTCAACGATCCCGTCTCGTGTTGGGTTTATGTCTAACTTCCGGCTCTTCACTTGGGGTCCCTTTATGGGCTACATTTTACTTACACCTTTAGCTCTACGGTCCGAACCCTCTTAGGTCAGTTTACTTGCTCGATTAAAGCGTCTTGTGTACTCCACTTCTTGGTTTTTTAGAAAGTGCCCACCAAGTGTTTGATGAAATGCTTAAGAGAGTCCCTGCGATCTTTTTCATTATTCAAGCTGCGAATTATTCACTCTCATTGCACTTATTAATGGTTTGTGTTTACTTAGATTGTAGATGAAGGTATCATCCATATGATGTCCCGGTGCTTGTTCATTGCCAAAAACACCATCACTTACTCCTGCAGCTAGCTGCAGTGCTTGCCAGTTTGGACCCCTGCTGTTGGGCTTCTTAGCTTGGTGTTTAAGTTTCTCTGCAGAAATGATAGGCCGGAAAGACGGGTACGCCCCGACAACCTTTTGATCAGTTAATGTTTATAACTACACTTGTTATTGCCGTTTCTCTGCTCTATATGTTTATCAGAATTTGAATGTTTTAGTTCTTACAAGTTTAAAATATCAAATTTCTAAGTAAAAAACTTAAACAATACTAATAATTTTAAAGGTAGGAAACTGATTGCAAAAGAGGGGAAGTCGGTTCACATTAAGAAAAATTTAAACGCTTTAACACAAAAGGCGGAAAAAGAAATAATAGTAACTTGGGGTATCGACCATTGCACCCACTTGGGCGAACAATGGGAATTGAACCCGCGCACGGTGGTTTCAAAATCAACTACCTTGATCCACTTGGCTGAATCCGCCCTTTGTTAACTACTTTAAAAACTGAGTTTAAAGAACGAAAAATGTGAAAACAATTACAGAATCAAACGAACTAGTAAAGCAATAGTAAAAGTTTTTTTTTACCATTACACAATTAAACACTTACAACTTACAAGCACATAAAGCTACACGCAGAATGACAATAATAGCCCATTTGGAGCTGCATTGATGGTACTACCCCACTTGAAGATACATACGGGGCACCAACACACCAACCCATATACAACTTTTTAGACGGTTTTTTGACCCGTCTTTTCTGAAAAGTCTGCCGTTTAGTACTCACCGTATTAAACAACGTTTAGTTCACATACCTTACTAATAGAGTAGGAGAACACCTGATTTGAAGTCATAAATGAGTGTGCAGTGCATTTACCAGATTCAAATTAGCATTCCACACCCAGAAAACTTTTGACTCATCACCATCCTACCTTCTCCTACAACCAATACATACTCGACCATGTCAGCCACCTCAACCCAATCGCATCCACTAGCTTCCATTTTGGAATATAGTCAAACACTAGCACGCTTATCGCGCGGGACCAACACCAGCCACACAAATAGATATAGTCCATGATGTTGAAGATGCAGTCTCACGGTTAGTAAAAGAGTTTTCGAGGCCGCCGGAACAACAAACGAGACTAATTCTACGTAGCTGCTCCCGGGTCATTTGCGGCTTAGTTCAGTTACCTTGGGAGTCCCTTGGACTAATTCTAGCTTAGGCCCTTTAAAGTTTAGAGTCCATAGATTAGATCTCCTCACAAAACGCCTCCCTGGACTCTCACTAAGTAGCATATTCAGGGTATTTGATTTCACATCATCCGCTGACTCGACCCCGAGCTTCTTTAGAAATTCAGCAACTTTCAGCTTCTTTCCAAACATTGACAATTTATAATAAGATCCGGTGTTGTCCCAGTTATTGATCAGTACCCCAATTGCTAATGAAAAAGGAACTATACTCCCGGAATCCCCTCCCCTTGAAGCTTGACGTGCTCAAAAGATGACATGCGTATATGAATGGCGTCCTACTGTTCCTGTTGTCCACTCCTCCATCAAGACTTCATTGCAAGATTGCCACCACCGCTTAGGTCACCCCTCTACTCCAATTCTTACATATCTACGAAATCATTTTTCGCTACAAATTTCTAATAATACTCATTCTCATTGCAACAGTTGCAACATAAATAAAAGTCATAAACTCCATTTTTCACTTTCTACGTTAAAATCAAATGCTCCTCTTGATCTCATTTTCTCTGATGTTTGGACATCCCCTGTCCTCTCATACGATTCCCTCAAATATTATGTCATCTTTGTAGACCATTATACCAAATACACATGGTTTTACCCCCTCAAAAATAAATCTAATACATATGAATGGGTATGAACATTGTTTGTTGATCTTTGTGTGTTATTATTGCCGTCACTGGTTTGGAAACTGCTGTGGATTTTTGGGATGTCCGGCTTGGGACTTGTTCTTAGAGCGGGATATCTATTGGTTGGGGAGTTCTAAGGCTGAGAATGAGAGTGTTGTTGGCAAAGTGGAGTTAACTTTTGCGCACGTCAAGCTTCAAGGGAATTCTGGGTGTAAAGTTCCTTTTTCATTAGCACTTGGGGTACTGATCAATAACTGGGACAACACCGGATCTTATTATAAATTGTCAATGTTTGGAAAGAAGCTGAAAGTTCCTGAATTTCTAAAGAAGCTCGGGGTCGAGTCAGCGGATGATGTGAAATCAAATATTCTGAATATGCTACTTAGTGAGAGTCTAGGGAGGCGTTTTGTGAGGAGATCTAATCTATGGACTCTAAACTTTAAAGGGTCTAAGCTAGAATTAGTCCAAGGGACTCCCAAGGTGACTGAACCAAGCCGCAAATGACCCGGGAGCAGCTACGTAGTTTAAGGGAAGAGTTTTGGAACACAGTGATCAGTGCAGCAGCCGGGAGGCAACATCAACTTGGTGAGCATTATTCTGATGTTGTTATGAAATTGCTATTGTTTTTATCTTTGAAAGTTTTCTGATGTATGCTGGGCTTCATTTTTTCAGAGAGTATGTGAAATTGAAATGAGGCCTGTGGGCCGTCAACTCTTGTGTGTTATCTAGTCTGTGTTATAGGATCCTTTGGTAGTTTTTTTCTCTGTTCGATCGGTCTCTGCTAGGGTTTCTTCTGCCTCTAGTTTATGAGGAAGATTTTCAAAAAAAAAAAAAAAAAAAAAAAAAAGCAAATTTCAGGTGTTACTTGATAGTTTTGACTTACCAGGGCTGGATTTTTATGGGGGTGGCTACTAGTTTGTGTCTATATGTTTACTGATGCTATCTGATACCGATTCTCTGTGACAATTTTGAATAGATATATGGAAAAATCTAAGACGTGCTGTGGAAGCCCCATTGGAGCTTAGAAAAAGCATTATCCTCAATACTGATGTGATGCCAGTGATTTCAGACTTGACAGAATCCTTGGATGATTTTGGTAAATGTATTCCAATTTATATTTAACTTTTTTATCGTCTCACAGTCTCATATGTTGAATCATGTTTGCTGCGATAATGAAACTAATGTTTTTTTTTACTGCTTTTGTTGTATAAATAGGTTTTTCCTATCAACTACCTAAATGGGTGATAAGCATTCCAAGTAATATTTTAAGTGAAGACGGTTGACGGTTAGTTTCTCTCAACTCATTTGATATTTTGTTTCCTTACTTTGATTTCTTTTTAACATGAAAATCGAGTTAAATGGATTGCCTTAACAATTGCTTTTGGTTGACTGCTGTTTGCTCTAATTTGGGTGAGAGTTTGAAAGTGAGATAGTGTGCAATGATGGGGATGTGCATTCTAGTACATGGCTTTAAGTGTCGGTAGGTCTATGATCTGACCACATTGAAGCTCATTTAGATTGTATTATTGAATTTCTCAAGGGCAGGGATACAACAATACCGATGGATTGAATTATGTCCTAGAGCGAAGGTTCATTTAGGCAGTGATGGTTTGTTAGATAGAAAATGGTCTTGCTTGTAGTTAAAAATCAGTGAGTGGTTGATGCTTCCTTTGTCTCTGTACTGCCATATGCTATATCACAAGTAATGTGAAATCTGGTTGAATCTGCTTTGTCTTTAGCATCTCAGCTTAAATATCTTACCAAGTATGATCCTTTATCATCAGACATTTTCCAGAAACCCCTTGCCGCAACGTCCCATTCCAGTTGTCCATTCCATGAAACAAATCCATAGAAAACTCCGATTTACAAAAGAACCAAGAGTAGAAACTGAAACTTAAATTTTTGTGTGTGTGTCTGTGTGAAAGATTAAGGAGGCTTAATGATTTTTCGTTTGTACATTAACAGAAAATACTATCTATAGATTTACTGTTGAAAGATCAGATGCACAATATTGACCTGTTGGAATTATGAGTGCTCTTCATGCTTCTAACTTTTTAGATAAAACATCTCATACAGCAGAACTCACCTCTTGGATTTTGTGACACACATTTCCGCAATATTCTTTATTATGCGATCTATTGATTTATATCAAGCTCTTCTCTACCCTGATCGAGATGCTTCAACCTCATTTTTTGGAGTATATGATGTTCATGGTCTCACAGTATGATCTTTTAAGCCAAACAGCTCTTGACTTATTATATATTCTGTAGACTGTATTAGAATTGACCTTATTAAGACAATTTTAATATGGCAGATCTTCCTTTGCGAGCTGTTCAATTGCATGGTTTTTGTGTTTTGGATATCTAATATTGAAGTTTTCGTAATTTCCTATGCAAGGTAGTGAAGCCTCTTCAGCGAGAATCAGGATCAGCTATAACCCGTACAATGGTTTATCTCATCGTCTCTCCGATTGTCCTGGACAGTTTAGATTCGTTGTCTGGACACAGTCATTGAAAATATGTTGTTTTGTATGTAGTATATTTTGGTCATATCTTGATGATTCATTCACATTTGTGAAATAGGAAAATTAGGGGTTGGTGCCTTGCGCTTCAAGGCCACGATTTGTATATAGAGGCAGCGCCTCCTTTGATAACAGACACACACAAACTCCAAAAGCCGTAGACGTATTCATGAGTTTAGAGAGTGTGAGTTTCTAATACTAGTATATACAACTTAGAAGAAGATTGTAGAGGAAGCCATTTCATATTTGCTCATCAAATTTACAACTTAGATGATTTGTTTGTCATATTTGCTGTTCAGTCTCTCATAACTCGCATCGATGATTCATTTCACTGCCATATGTATTGTTTACATTGCTCTTTTCAGAGGAAGCAAATTTGATGCGCATTTAAACTTCTTCTTTGACCCTTTGTTGTCGTTATTGATGCATCTGTAAATTAAAAGGCCAAGTAGTAGGGTGATTCATTATTGTGTCTTGTGTCTGCAGTTGAACCGTGTGTCTGGGCAACTAGTTCGTCAATAAACGAACTAAACATATTGGTAAGTGGTATCAACGAAAACCAATGTTTTTACAAAGAAGAAATCAGTTGATATCAATATATCGTATACTAGTTTGATAAGATAGCTTATCAGAAGAAATACGGGAAATGTCGACATGGTTACTAATTATGTTGAAGTCATTAAAACCATATCTAAAAGTAATCTTATGTGTAATCAACTCGTAATCCAACTCGATGAAAGTGAAAAATCAGTGAAAAAACTTGACACGAGTCGACAAGTACAGTAGAAACGTAGACGTATTGTAAAAACATTCCCAAATACACAAGCTTGCTGCTCAATTTCTGGAAATTTGGAAAAAAGAATCAGAAGGAAAGTGCTCCGACATCCCCCCATTTTCTCTGTCCTCTGCTAACGGAACAAAAAAAAAAGAAAGTATGTCAAGCTGTTTGTGTCATAGGCCGTCTATATGGGTCGGACCCATGAGTTGGAGCTCCACAAGACCCATTAACAACCGGGTCATCCTGCGTTTTGTAAGATTGAATTTCAGGGGTCTCAAGCTCCGAGCTTCCGTTTTGGATTCTTCTTCTTCTTCATCTTCTCCCTCACCTGATGGGTCCTCCAATTTCGCCAAACGTATTGAACAAGCTTGGTTAATTTCTCAGGTGATTATCATTCAATCTTGTCAATACAAACTAGCCTTTTTTTATTTTTCCTCTAATTTTTCTGTTGGGTTTGTGCTGAATTTTGCTGCTCATGGAGTTATTTTTAGCTGTGCTTATTAGTAACAATGTTAGTTGGATTTTCGTTGATTAGGATTGTAGCTATGTGTGCTCGTTTGATTGATCTTACGAATTCCAAGTTCCCATGAACTTGAAATTTATAGGAAATGGCTAGAAATATTTTGTTGGCTATATGAAATAAAAATTCCAATTGAAGATTCAAGTTTAGTGAGGGTTTGGTAGGTAGGTGACTTTCTCTATTTTGGAGGAATTGGGGATTGCGAGGAATTTTCGATTTCGTGTGCTGTTGGCAATCAAACAAGAACAAAGAAATGTAATTCCCATATCACTTCCCATGGATTTGTTAGGTGACCATACGACCACGGAGTTTTTGCGGAGGTAATGAGGCAAGAGAAGGAATCTAATGTCTATCTTTATGTCTAAAGAGTTCATTCCCGAGAAACTAAGAAATGGTCATCAAAGTCGTGGGCTTTATGCTGCATTTTACGCTGTAGCAATGTTACAGCAAGAAATCAGATCCAAACACACTAGGATTAGGCTTTGATACAATTTTGGGTGTGTTTAAGGTTGGGAATTGTGGTTTTAGGATTATTGATCTGAGAGAAGATAGTATGTATAGGACAGCAGCAAAAGATCAGAGGAAACAGTTTAAGAAAACTACCAACGAAAGGTTTAGACATTGGAGTGTGAGAACTGGTTTTCCATGATGTAAAGACACAATCTTTGAACTGAATAACAAGACAGCGTACGCGCATTTGTAACGTCAGCTCTGGCCCTGCCATGTTTTAGAAATCCATTCTGAAGTCTACTGCAGGGTTCTCACAAAAACAGTGTCTTGCAGAGTTCAACTTCTAGCCAGGAGGAGTTACAAGGCCAATGTTTCAGATTAAAGCTAGAGGAAGTAAGCTTCAATCTGCAACTAAAAAGACTCGAAAATATCTTGTGATTCAGGAGATATTTAGATTTTCGTGCCATCAAGTCATATCTAAGTTGTCATAAAGTTAGGCTACAGACCTGTCTTCAAATTGCCTTTACTTAAAATGAAAAGCTGCAATTACTGTGAAACCAAGACCATTATTTATCTTGGACTAAGGTTTTGGTGCCATCAGGTCATTTTTGAGCTGTCAGAAATTTAGTCTGCGTACCTGTTTACAAATCACTATCACTTCAAATACAAAGCTGCCAGGACTATGAAGCCGAGATCATTGTTTAGCTTATATTTCATGTTTCCCGTATACAGA
Organism: Spergularia azorica; assembly: GCA_038382645.1. Classification (NCBI taxonomy): domain Eukaryota; kingdom Viridiplantae; phylum Streptophyta; class Magnoliopsida; order Caryophyllales; family Caryophyllaceae; genus Spergularia; species Spergularia azorica. The sequence continues at coordinate 444,300 of JBBYHQ010000011.1, read as the reverse complement.
TCAAATAAATGATCTTATCAAGTGGATTAATTATATGGATCTTCAATTTAGGCTCTGAATTAGGCTACGTTGAGAGTGTGACTTGTGCTCTCAAAATGAATGATCTATAAATGCTCTGGGCCTTTAGTTCTTGCTGCAAATTGGGTATATGAAGAATGAAGTTTGATCAAAAAGACAGATATGATGTTTGATTCTTAAGATTTCTTTGGAAATGAAACGGTTCACTTGGAACCAAAAAGGTCGCAACTTTATTAGTCTTTGTGTCGTCCAATCAGGAGAAATGTTTCTAGCATCTGATTATCTGAAAGCTAGGACTTACGACAGTGACTAGATCCATATCAGTATAGTCATACGATTCCAGTTTGAAAGTATGTTCTGAGATTGGGATTTGCCATACCTTACTTGAAGAAACTCTTGGGCAGTAGAGCTAAACTTGGTAGCAACGTAAGCAACATTTTTCTGAAGCAACATACATTGACTATAAGGCAGTAGAAGTTGTGTGGTAGATCTTCATTTCTGTGTAACTTGCAATCATTAGACTAGCTGTATAAGTCGAAAAGTGCTGATGAAACCATTAGGATTGTTTGTTGGAATTGCTTTTTTATGTGAGTTTGTGCCCATATGTTTACCCCCTGGTCCTGGAGTGCAATTTTGACTTTGTTAACGCATCTGAGATCATGCCCCTCAGTCCCTCACCAACCCTCTGGATTTCTGGTCAGGTTTACTCATTTTAAGGTATCTGCTCTGAAATTGCAATCTGCTTATATGCTGGTCCGCAATTGTGGCAATATAAGAGTTGTTGCTGGTTCATTCCTCTAATATCTTCAATGTATGCAGCAACCTAACCCCATTTCATGTTCGTCTTGCAACTCAAATGGCCACGTCGAATGCAAATGGTGTGCTGGTACTGGCTTTTTCATTATCGGCGACAATATGCTTTGTGAAATTCCATCTAAAAACACCAGTTGTGTTATATGTGCTGGAGAGGTAACTATATTGCAGAGCATCTTGCCTGATATATTCACCTCTCTTTTTCTTTTTACTGTATAAGCAAATCACTGAACCATGAATGTATTTCTGCCAGGGGTCCGTACGATGCATCGATTGTCAAGGGACTGGATTTCGTGCACAGTGGGTAGGGAGGCGCTCTGAATAGACGCTGCCTTCTTGTAAAGTTGTCGACTTTGTTTTTTTTTTTTTTTTTTTTTTTTGTAAAAATCAAATAGCTCAGATTGAAATGGTAACATTCAACTGTGCTGTTATGATGGATACTATGTAAAAATCCCAACACAATTCATTTGACATTATGATTAATTTGTCTGATATTCTATTGTACAAAAAACTTCAGACCTCAGTATCATTGCTAAAACATTGTGCTTATATAGTCTCACGTATTTCATGTTCAACTATGACGAAAACAGTCGAAATTGTTATGGTGTTTTGAGTCATGATACATCGAAAATTTTACTTGGTCTAGACCAACGTATAGCTATGATTTAACTACTCTACCTTGTCTTTCTTTGTTATGTACACTCCACCATGTCCGTGTGACTAAACATTCGCAAGTTTAGAAGACTCCTCTCGATCACTGATTTTTCATAATAATCACTCGCACACTCTCGCAACCAAATACAACCAAATGTTATTCATAAACTTACGAAACTTGTACATAGTATGACTAGTCGTCGATGCGTTAATTAATGAACCATCTCCAAAAACATACTTAAATTTATGACCGATTCGAAATACTATGATTTATTTAATTTTTAGCTGAATCCAAATACACTAGAAAAATTTACAAACTCAATTTTTTTTTTTTTTTTTTTAAAACGTCAATTTTACATAGTTGTAAAGTGTTGAGCGTTGACAACGCTAGAAAAGATCGGACACGTAAACTAGTGTCGTTTTAGTTTTAGTCCGAGTTTTTGGGGCTAATCCTAAAAACAAAAAACTTGGAAGTCAAAATAAGTCTTCACTGTACAAGACCAACACCTCTCTCTCTATCTCTCGACGGCTTCACTTACCCAGCAATCGCCACCGCCACAACCACCGCGATCGCCACCGTGTAAGGAGAGAGAAACACCATGAATATGGAAGTACGGGCGGTGGCGGGGGTGGAGAACTGCTACGTATCACTACCACTCTCTCTCCTCCAAACCCTCGAGTCAACTAACCCTGGTCACCGCCTCCCTTCCTTCCTCCCTCTCCAATTACTTTCTCTCTCCTCCGATGACGTCATATGCCACGTCGCCTGGTCTGGCTCCGCCTCCTCTTCTCCCGCCATCGAGGTCCTTCCTCCCTCCCTCTTTTAATTTCTCAATTTTCTTTTGAAGTTCGTCGGAATTTTTTGCCGGAATTCTTGGGATTTCATGTATCGTATCGGATAAGATTTGTTGTGATAAATGATTATTCGTATGATTTTGGTTATATTCACTCTCGAATCGAGAAATTTTGGATAATTCGCTAGCAATTTGAGTTTTGTTCGCTTGTTGCGACCTGTGTTCTATTCTTTGTGTTTGTTGCTTGCTTAATACGTTTGTCATTCCTTAAGGAAATTGAGTTTTGTTTGTTTTTTGCGGCCTGTGTTCGATTCTTGTGTTTGTTGTAGCTTGCTTAATACGTTTGTCATTCCGCAAGGAAATTGAGTTTTGTTTGTTTGTTGCGGCCTGTGTTGAATTCTTGTGTTTGTTGCTTGCTTAATAAGTTTGTCATTCCGCAAGAAAATTGAATTTGTTTGTTTGTTGCGGCCTATGTTCGATTCTTGTTTTGATTGGTTGCTTGATATGTTTGGCATTCCGCAAGCAATTTGAGTTGTTGGCTGCTCAATACTCGTACATCTTTTCGGAATAGCAGTTACCAGTTCGTAAAGGTGATAACTCGTGCGAGTTTTGTTAATCGTCTCTGGAAGCGAGAAGTTTTTGTTGCGACCCGTGGTCAATTTTATTTGTTGGTAGTACAAGAGATTGCCATTTCTCGAGCAATTTTGAGGTGTCGGAAAATGTAGTCTAAATGAAATGTGATACTTTGCTGTAAAATTTTAAGATATTGGCGATTGGTGACATCTACATAGATTTGCTTGCAGTCGTGAGTTTATGAATTAGGTTTTGGACTTTGTCGAGATTTTTGTTTATGTGTCACTGCAGATTGCTCAAGAATTTGCGGCATGTATTGGTTTGTCAGATCGTACTGTTGTCCGGGTACGAGCTCTTCCTAATGTGCCCAAGGCTACCCTTGTAACAATTGAGCCCCTCACTGAAGATGACTGGGAAGTTGTTGAGCTTAATGCTCATTTTGCCGAATCTGCCATTTTGAATCAGGTTCGTTTGTTCTCCTTCCTACAACGTCACCATGAATGAGTTTGTATGTGTTTGTTTGCGAGTTCAAGTTTACTATCAAGTGTGGCTATATGTTACTATTTGTCTGTCAGTGTGATAAAAAACAAACTCTTCATAGTTCACACTCTCTTTACTATTATTTTGTTTAAAAACATGATTCCACCTTAACATTAAACAAACCAGAACTCTCTCTAACATGTTTTTATCCTTAGGCATCTTTATTATGCTGAGTAATGTCTAGATTTGAAGCCAAAATGGCTTAGAACGTGGAAGTTAGGCGTTATGCATAACAAGCTTAAAACGTCCTCGACTCATTGCTTGTTGTGTTGCCAGGTCCGGATCATCCATGGAAAGATGACGTTCCCATTATGGTTGCACGGCAATCGGATTGTTACTTTTACTGTGGTGTCAATGGTTCCTGATAAGCCTGTTGGTAAGAGATGATGGCTGCTTAATTTGTTATGCTTCTTTTGTTCGTATTTGTTTTGTGCATTTCTGATGGATGGTTCTAACAGTGCTGTAGAATGAGACATTACACATCTTTGCTTTAACTTCAACTTGTAAGGTTCGGAGAGAAGAATGTTAATGGATGTTACAAAGCCTACTCATAATTTCTACCAAAATTAGTACACATAATCGAGTTACCTTTTATTTTTTTTATTTGAACATGGATGTACCTTGACAAGTTCGATGATCAAGCCACCATGTGAGCATCTAGTTATTTCTATTTAGATTTGGATTTGTTGTCAGACTAGAGCTTTCAAAACCTCTCATCTAGTGTTCTTTTTTTTTTTTTTTTTTGGCTGCACCTTTAGGATTTTAGTAGTTTTGCGTTTTTTGTCAACTGCCGCCACTTAAAATGTCTTGAAAGTGAACCCTTATAATTAAAAATGTCTTAAAATGGCCTTAGGTTTAAAAATTTACTAAAATTTGCCGGCTTGCAATTAAGAATGTCCATTTTGGCGTAAAAAACAAAAGAAAAAAGTTGCTTTTTAACTACAAATAACTTTAAAGGTGCTGCTTTGCAAACTCAACTTAAAAGGTGTTGTTTTCCAGAAAAAGAAGGTTTTAAAAATGTGTAGTTTGGCAGAAGATCCTTTATATTAGTATATAACTGATTTTAGATATGTAGAAAGTTGGGCTTCACATTGAACATGTGTTTTCTGCTTCAGCATGTGTATGCTCATACCGTTTGATCTGTCAATTGTTAAGGAACTTGCTTCCTTTTAGAAAATTTCGGATTACGTAATTCTTAGGTTGTGTTAGGTGCCTTTATAAGCAGTTGCAATGTGGGGATTTATGTTTAATAGAGATACTTGGGGAGAGTGTATTTGGGGAAATCTATTCATGCAACATTGCCTTCATAAGCTGAATTTAAAGGATCCCTTGTACATGAAGTGACATATGTTAATAACTTTCCCCACTTGTCATTTGTCAGTTGTTACTACTCTCCTGTCCCTTCGCTGCCTACCTTTTTTCTGCTAGATGGAATTGATTATCTTATGATTGTGATTACAATTAAGCACCACCTTAGCAGGTTTTGCAGGAAATGTTATAGTGACTTTGGATGGATTTTCTCTCTCTCTCTCTCTCTCTCTCTCTGTTTTTTTCCCCCCGAATTCTTTCGGCTCTAGGTTTTTGTAGATATGTCACACCATGGCCTAAGTTTTAATGCTCTTCTTTAGTCGCAAACAAGAGAGTTTGTTTATCGATCAGTAGAGTGGACTAAATGAATACAAACTAGCTGGTGCTATCTCTTTTTACCTATATTTCTAGAAATCTTGTTATCATACTACTTTCTAGCAGAGATGACCATAAGAGCTCCATGATTGTTGGAAGTCCCCAAGCTTTTGGTTTTTGCCGACCTAACTATGCGTTCTCCTGCGGTTTGGCATAGATGCTTGAAATTTTAGTTTCCAGTGATTTCAATAAAATATGGTAATTTATTTTCTTTATCATAATCAGCTATGTTTTTGCAGTGCAGCTTATACCTGGAACTGAAGTAGCTGTTGCCCCGAAGAGACGGAAAAAATCTGCTGACCATTGCAAAGATTCAAGTTTGGAAATGGGAGGGAAGGTGCTTCTGCGTGTTCAAGACCCTCACAATATGTTGATTCAGGAAGGCGATTTAGGAGGTGGGACTGTGAGTGTTGAGCTGTCTTCTATTGCCTTAATTCATCCAGATACAGCAAGTAGCTATCTGTTTGACTCTCTCCAAGTTGTTGTCATTGTGCCAAGGCTTTCGTGGAAGACAAAATTTGAGAGTTCTGAAAATAAGGGCCTCAGGAAGCAATTATCTTCTTCGGGGAAGGATCCTAGTAATAAACTGTCGACTAATGATGAGAGAAATGTTCCCTATGCAATAGTCCGTCTTGTATTTTCAGAGTCTGCTGCTAAAGGACATGTCATGGTTTGTCGGTCTCTACGTCGGTATTTGAGAGTAAGCTTTCACTCATGTATGTCTCTTGTTTCAAAAGATTTTATTTGCGTGGCAATATGATTTTCATAACTTTTTATGCAATGGAATGATCCCTCAGTCTCTCGTTAATATAAATCCTGGACTCCCTGTAATACTTATGTATTACCAAAACTGAGTGACGGTATGTTCTTTGCCGAAATCCTGATGTGCACATCCACGCCCGTAGTAACCCCAAAATATGTGGCCCAATCTGGTGTTGGGTTGGGAATTGTTTTTTGAGGCTCTAGTGTGATGGCTTGTCAACCAACTGGACCAACCTATATTACTGTATTCGTGGATTTTTTTGGAGTCCGATGATAACTTTTTGAATTGACATTTACTTAATTGTCTTGGATGTACATATGCATGTGTTTGAGGTAGTCTATTATGCTGAGACCAGCCAAATCTTAGAATTGGTTCATTCTGTTGTATAATTGTAAACTTGGTTTCTTGAGTTGGGTACATTTCCAATCACCTATTCATCTGCATCTGCATACTAGGGAGGATATTTTGAACATCGATTGTGATATTCTTGAGCATACTTTTTATTTGTGCTTGTTAGATTGTAACTTGACAGGGAGGTTTGTGTCAGGCAATTCAGGGGTTCAAACTGTTTTGTTGAAATACCAATATCTGAGATGATTTAGCTGTAAGAAAGGTTCTTTAGCTCTTGATATGAGACAAGTTTAATTGCTTTGAAGCATAAGTCGGTGCTCTCTTGAAATTAGCTACGTTCGGGGATACAATTTGTTCCAAGTGTATGATTGCTGGTTGTATGTATGCAGTGAGCTGTTTTGATGTTTCCTAGAAATGGCTTGAACTATTGCCTCATAATCTTGCAGGGCTCTATGTGCAAAAATATGCC
>JBBYHQ010000011.1:419657-437384 GCA_038382645.1 Spergularia azorica | reverse complement strand
AAAGCTAAATTAGATGGTGTCATATGTGCATGGATAGTGGCTCAGTTCCGAGCAATATCCTTAATGTGTGGAGTACAACCTACTTCATGCTTTTTTGGGCCAACTACTTTTCTTACCTTCAAATTGATGTCTAGTGGCTCTGCATCGGACGTTAAACGGACAAGGTTAACAATTGAGACTTCAGGGGATGCAAGACTTATGATGGAATCAGTAAATGAGATTACATATATGTTAAATGCTTCTGTTGAATCTTTACTTGGTCAAAAGTATAGTGCCTTTGAGGTCACAATTGGAGAAAGCCAGTCAACCAGAGTTCATGATGATCTAAAGTTATTCTGTAAAAATCTGAGTCTCGGCAATTATGTGTCTTATGATACCTGTGACGACCATGTATTCAACCAAAAAGACGTTTCAACTATCTCTTCTTTGAGTTGGATGGGAAATGCAGCTTCAGACGTCATTAACAGTAGGTACTTCCACATTGTGCACATGTTTCCTACATTGTTTCGGATATGTGGGATTTTGTAGCTTTGTTTTTTACAAAATTTAGGGACTGCTTAATGGTTCTTTTACAAGCTTCATTGTTTGTCACAGACAGCTTTAGTGAGTACTTTTAATGTTTTAATGTGCTCCTTGATTTTAGCTTGCTGCTCTGTTTTCTTGTTTCATCAAAGCCCTTTCATTATCTTATATTCAAGAACAAACTTCACTGTCTAGAGTTCTATCACTCTTGAGTGTCAAATTTTTATGCAGAGAGCATCATCATCTGCTAGTTTTGCCTGTTACATTGGTCAAGTTTCTAATAAAGTGCTAATAGATCTTTATGTCTACTTTCAGGGTTGACAGCGTTGCTATCACCCGTCTGTGGAACTTCGTTCACTGATCCCTTGCCTGATCATGTTCTAATATACGGGCCTCCGGTACGTTTGTTCAATATGAACTATGTTTCTATCTTCAGGGGAAAGTTACGTAACTCGAGTTAACGTATCTAATTTTTGTCAACAAACTCGATTACATATATGCTTGGTTACAGTCCTGACCCCGGATAACCTCAATCATATGGTTGAGGGCTTCACATAACAACTTTTTATGTAGCTTATACTGGTCCTTCGTTTCACTTTGTTTTGGTGAAGCGTCCATGATCTGTTTTATTTTCTCCTCTATATTGGAGTCAATGTACTATGTAGCTTGAATTTTCATCTTGCGCCTTTGGGCCTGAGGAGAGGAAACTCACAGAATGTCCTGATGTTTAAGGACATGACGTATTCAGATTCATGTTGGTGTTATATATCTGAAACTCTGTGAGCATTATTCATGTGTTCTGTATGCCGATGGAGCAAATATTTTTGCATTAGGTTGGGTCTTCAGGCAGCTGTAGTATTCATAGAATATTTTGCATGTTCAAAAGTTAAATCAGAAAACTGTGGAATTATGTGCGTGCCTTTCTTCTAGGATTAATTGTTTCAATGTGCGCTTTTCTACAACATTTCTTTTTTTGTAGCTGTTTTAAAGTGGATAATGTATATGATTTCCTATTAAGATATTGGCTTTTTCCTGATAAATGGTAATCCGTAATTCTTTTAATCACCAGGGTTCTGGAAAAACTTCCCTTGCTTCAACTGCTTCCAAAGTCCTGGAGGGAAACAAAGACATTCTAGCCCACATGTAAGTAGAAGTCTTTTTTTTCCTTTTTACTCTTGTGTTCTCTTTTGAAGCTGTTATGAACTAATTTGCATTATGATTTGGAGAGTACCGAAATTGATGGTGGTTAATTGGTTCAGTGTGTTCATAGGCTGCTCAGCATTGGCCAAGGAAAAGGAATCTATTCGACAAATGCTCTGTGATCATGTATCAGAAGCTTTGGATAGTGGACCCTCCGTCATTGTGTTTGATGACCTGGATAGCATTGTAGCATCTTCGGCTGATACTGAAGGGTCTCAAATGTCTGCTTCTGTTGTTGCACTTGCAGAATTCATTGGTGAGATCATGGATGAATATGGGGTATCATTTCCTACTCATTTTGGCAACATTCACTTCAATGCTGCTTTTAACTTCCTTCTTCAGCTCAAGTGAGCTAAGGGGGGAAAGGTGTAAAGAGCTTTACTTGTGTATGCTAGTAAAAAGGAGGCTATTTGAATTATACCCTTGATGACCGCTTCAAAAGAACAAAAAAATTATACCCTTGAAGACTCCTTATTATTCTCTATTTCACCCTAATTGAGAAGCCCCCATAGTTTAGAGACGTATAAATGATTAATTATACTCAAAAACTAGAGAATACTTATTTTTTTGGCTCCATTGGCATCAGAAACTTTCCATTTTGCAACATGTTAGTGACGGATAATATTCCATCATGCATTATATATCTTTGTAATCCAGGTCATATTGAAATGCTTGAAGGTTAAATTCATAATTTAATACATTTGGTGGATTTATCTTTTGGCTTACATGACTCAGATAAGACCCCTTGCCCCACCAACTACCCAAAGAGGGGGCAATATGACAACCAGGGATGATATTCATCTTATTAGCTTTTTGTCCACACATAGCTTGAGCTTTTATCACTCGTCCTGTAGAGAACTCATTAATCATACCACAAGACAACCAAGTTCACCTTTACACTTCAAAATAATAGTGTACTGTATTATGTGATTGTGCATGGTTACATATCATATATGTGATGTAAAGTAGTTGATTTCCAAAAATGTTGATTTGCCTACGAGTCTTTTTTATCTTTTTTTCCCCCCTTCCATTGTCTCTGTTTTCATTTCTTTGTGTTATATAATAGGAAAATAGGAAGACGGCATGCGGCCTTGGGCCAATTGCATTCATAGCTTGTGTTCGTGCTCTTGATAGCATACCTCAGTCATTGACAGCCTCAGGTATTTCCATTGCTGATCTCTTATCTGTATAGTCAACTAATAGATTTCTGCTCTCACATTACGAACTTTCTTTGGTGTCATGACTTCTGCATGGTCAAATTTGCTCATATTCAGGGAGATTCAACTTCCATGTACAGCTTCCAGCTCCATCTACCTCAGAACGTTTGGCTATATTGAAACATGAAATTGAACAACGTTCTTCACAATGCTCAGATGATGTGTTTCTTGACATAGCCTCTAAATGTGATGGATATGACGCATATGATCTGGTACTACCTCTCTTAATCAAACATGATGTTGTTTGGGCAAGTATTAATGAATTTGCACAAGTAATGTCTCCAGTGTTGTTCTTCTTTGTTTAGCTTTTGTTCTCACCTTTCTTCAGTACTTCTGAAAACTTGAAATTATCGTCCAAAATAGTTACTGAAATAGGAGTCTTGGACATACCCAATGCTCTTGACAAATTTTAAATAAGCCATTATGAATGAGGACATGACTGCTTCTAGGAATCTCTTTTGCTGTTCCATCACTGTTAACTTGAACGTGGTCTGATTATAGCTTTGAATTTCCTTTCCAAGATCATTAAGGTGAAAGTGATTCGATTCTCTGAGATTTCAGCATGTTTCGCATTCAAGAACTTCTTCCTTGTGGCCACAAAAAACAATTTTTAGAGAGGAAAAAAGGGAGATATCATAATTGTATACAAATTTACTGTGTGAATATTAGTTGCTGTCTTTGGCGGCTGTGTATCAGTTTTTTAATCCTTCCCATCTCTTTCTTCTCCTGTGTGTTCTTGGTTGTGTTGCCTGCCTAATCATTTTTTTTTGTATGTAGGCGATTTTAGTTGATAGGAGTATCCCTGCTGCAGTCAGTCGGTATTCGGCTTCTCATGAGACTGCTCAAGATGGAGAGAGACCTAGGATAACTGCTGATGACTTCGTAAAAGGTAGAGAAGATTTTCTTCCGCCTTCAATGCGTGACGTAACTAAAGCTGCCGCTGAAGGTGGTCGTGTTGGCTGGGAAGATGTTGGTGGCCTCATTGATGTTCGTGATGCCATTAAAGAGGTATATTTCTGTTCGGAATGTTGTAGCGTTTAGTTGCTGGGTGATTTCATTTTTGTGCAACTTTTCTGAATCTATTCTCTTGTTTTCTTCTGGTAGATCCCCTTCTGATGTATGTTTTCATTGTCCCCTTCAGTTGCGTACTTATTTTTGTGGTATATAACTATAATGATCTGCATTTTTGAAACGATAGCTTGTCTCATAGTCTTGATATTTTTACCTGGATTTTTACTTGTGCATAATCTACCTGTTGTATTGACTACTGAGGGTGATATATTGGGCTATGGTTAGTGGGTGCCAATGTGATGGGGGAGATGAGGGATCCTCTACATGAAGGTCTTATGCTTTGTAAGTCAAAACTCTTCGATTCACCCTTAGGGGCGCTGTTGAGGTGGCACAGGTTCGCATAAGACCTTCCACATTCAGATAGGACTATAGGAGTGTAAGATTTTGTCTGTGATTTTACACACTCATTTTACATCCTTGCTCTTCCGTTTGAGCCTGTTCTTCCCCCAACTCATGCGCTAGTACATTACTCTGCTGTTAGTTTCTCCCCAATAGGACCACATCTTCTCTTCCGATTACACTCATCCAAGAGACTATTATAAATTTATAAAACACTCGTACCCTTTTTTAGATCAAGGCACTTGTCCGAGTGTTTTAGCAGTTCTAAAGCCAAATGCTTCTATCCCTACATGTTTGACTTCTGTTGATTAGAAGTATCACACGGAACGAAGTGTCTGACGTCTTGGAAGCCCTGGGATGGAGGTTGGAGAAGGTTTGGTTTTAGTATCATTTAGCTTCATAGGGAGTTAGGGACAATGATGCAAGGCTTGGGGGGAGAGGAGGGGGGGGGGTAGATGGTATGAATTATTCAGTAAAGAAATTGTGTGACCAAAAGACGAGAGTATCAGTTCAACCTCTGGTGTAGCCAGTGGGAATGAATTCTGTCTCCATTGAATGGAAGATAGGTTATGGGTCAGTGCCCCTCCGTCTGATTCTTTACATGACATCTTGAAGTATTGAGATGAGCTCTATACTAAATCTGTTACAAGTACATATAATTAGAGTTGCCTGCCATCTCTCTGTCTCATCAATGCTTATGCACTGCTCTTGGTCATTGATCATTGTAAACTTCCAAAAAAGCCTTTTTTGCCTAATATACTGCAATTCTCAGTCCTTGTTTTCCTTTATATGTATTTCAGGAACCTTGTCCCTTTTTCTCTTCTACAGTGATAGATATCTAACATCTCTTTTTTTTTTTGTTTAATCATATTATTAATCTCGTCTCTCCTCTTTTAATGTTTGTTAGCAGATGATCGACCTGCCCTCCAAGTTCTCTAATATTTTTTCAAAGTGTCCTATAAGGCTGCGTGCAAATGTTCTCTTATATGGCCCTCCTGGTTGTGGAAAAACACATATTGTTGGTGCTGCAGCTGCTGCTTCGTCACTCAGATTTATTTCCATAAAAGGACCTGAGCTGCTGAATAAATACATTGGTGCATCTGAACAAGCTGTAAGGACGCCTTTTCAACTCTTCTTCTGGTATCCCTCAAGCTGTGTATATCCTTGCAGAATCTGATGATTTGTCTTCTTCTTCTTCTTCTTCTTATTTTTTTGTTTTGGGAGAAAAGCCTATGAGTCCGTATTCATTGAGACAAACCAACTATATGTCTGTTGAACTTATAAAGTTTACTAATACTATTGAACAACGTTGTCAATTTATGCTTTTGTTTAGTTTGGTATTGGTGCCTTTTGATGGCCCATATGTTTATTGGGGCGCAAGGTGTGAATATTATATCTATTACTTTGTATATTCATATTTGTATATAAGCACTTCGTATTGAGATGCATAGTTGCACACGGGGCTTTATCCATGATAGTAAAGTAGTTAATGATACTGCTGAGATGTGTTTGCCCCCATAGGAGACTCTCAGAGTCCTTTAGAGCTTTCTTAGGAAGTTGATAATTAATGTTTACACCGTGCATGGTTGAGTTTTTTTTTTTTTTTTGGTACATTGGAGCAGCTAATGCTGCGGGGCTGGGGATATAAGGATTTGAACCCGGAATGCTCCCCAGGCAGGTTAACTTCTTTACCACTAGGCCAACCTTAATCCGCACTGTGCAGGATATGATGATAGATTGACTCAATGTGGGGTGGTTGAATTGGAGCACATTAGTTGTTTATAGGGCATGTATACCGCTCTAACGTGAAGGAGATGGAGAAGCACATTATGATGAGTACGGTCCCTTCTTTGTGATACCTCTGTCACATATGATACGTGAATGGAAACATTGATGGATTTGTAATGATGCTATGACTCCATGAGTGATAGATTTAGAGTGTTACCACTTTGAAGGAGAAAAATGTGAGAGGCGCTCTTCTTGTCATCTAGTCATGTTCGAGAAGATACTTGGTCCTCAGGGAGAATTGTGAGAAGATTATGTAAGTCACATGCAGGAAATGAAAAGGTAGACCTAGAATTGGAAAAGGGTGACTAGTCATGACAGTTTGTCGAGAATAATTGGGTCGACAATTGGAGCTAGGTTTCACTGTTGCTTGGTCTGAAATTTATATAATTGGCGGTCTCATTTGATATTAATAAAGTATAGTTCTTTCTGTTGGTTGCTTTTCTTTTACCATTATTTTAGGATATTATAATAAGAATTCGTAACGATTTCTTTATCATTTGACCTTATCACATCCATCTCATTTTGGAAACAAAAAGAGTTAGAAGTGCCTTCTGTCCATGCTACTTATGTAGTCATGTCTTTTGAGGTTGAAGATGTAGGTAAATGGTGTATAGTATTTTCTTGGCTTCTCATAATAGCTTCACTGATCTTTGCCCACCTTTTCTATGTTTGTAATGTTTGGCTTCTGCGTTCTTAATCACCAAGCTTGTTTTCAGGTCCGAGATGTATTCTCCAAAGCTGCTGCTGCTGCTCCATGTATCATTTTCTTTGATGAATTTGACTCAATTGCTCCTAAGAGGGGACATGACAACACTGGCGTCACTGATCGTGTTGTTAACCAGGTCTAGCTTCTTGCTATCACACTTTTGACTATATAATGTCGTTAAAAGTTAAATATTGCTTGCCATTCCTGACCCCTGATGAACATTTTTGACCTATTCGGCTGCAGTTCTTAACTGAATTAGATGGTGTGGAAGTGCTAACAGGTGTATTTGTATTTGCCGCAACAAGGTTAGTACAGCTGTGCACTTCTTGATGTTGTTTAGAGGTCTTTTATCCCTTCTATACCTTTATGAGATAAATAAATAAAAAATAAATAAAATTAATTTTAGCCAGTAAATCAATTTCTCTCTCTCCTTTACTCCTTGGGCATAATACAGTTAAGATTCTAAAGATTGAACTCTTATTACTGAGATTCAGAATTTGAGACCATCTTTTAACCAACTAATGTTCGCTTTATGTTCCACTGTGCTGCATTACTCTTTGCTCCCTCGATTTTTCTCTACGTACTCGAGCGTCTAGAATTTAGTTTGTCTTCATCATTGCATGCGCTTCTGACTCATCTGCGTGGGTAAATGCTCATTGGCTCATCGCTAGATATTTTTCACCAATTGCCACGAACGGGGTTGACCTTTTGTTTGCTCCAATCTAATTGGCAAAAGCTAGTCATAGTCACTCACTATCTCCATTTGTCTTTCTCCTGAACACTTTCTTAGTGGCTTCCTAATACAGTTATTTTTACCTGTAAAAAGGTAGAGTAGAGACAGGTGACTTTCTCAATAGACCCCCTTTACCTTGTAGGATTTTCTCTTAACTCTCCCTTTTCTGTGTTTTTATATATTTCTCCTAATGCTTCTCCTCTTATTTCTCGTTGGCAAGGTTTCTCAACCATCTTTTCATTTTTCGTTTCCTCACATTTCTTTCTCTCTCTGCCATGCTTTCTCTTTCTCTTTATTTTTTTCATTGTTCACTTCTCAATGATGATTAACACTCTGCCCATTATTTGGTTTGATTTTCGGTTTTCATTGTGAAATATTTTCTGATGATGAATTTCTCTTGTCAAGCAGTAGACCTGACTTGCTTGATGCTGCTTTGTTACGACCTGGTCGACTGGACCGGCTGCTCTTTTGTAATTTCCCCACTATGCACGATAGATTGGATATTCTTAGAGTTCTTTCTAAGAAGGTAATATTGCCTTTCTTCCTTATGTAATGAATCACATACTGTTGCTCTGACTGTCGTACTAACACGCAGGTGTTTATATATGGGTTTAATCTATGCATAGTTGTATTAGCAATGATGCTTATCTGCTTCTTGTGTCCTAGTTTTGAACTAGATAGTGGGAAGTTTGAATGACGTAGGCTAATTGATTCTTTATTGGAAGAGTATTCAACGAGCGCTCAATCTAAGGTTTCCTGACAAACGCAGTGTGTTTTTAGAAAAGTTTAGACAAAAGTAATACTTCCATTTCCAATGGAACCGAACACTCACAATTCTTTGGCTTTGAAATAAAAAATTAAAGAGGCCTACTAAATTGTCTATACATCTTATATTTTGAAGTTGCAGCCAATAGATGCAATTCTCAGTATAATTGTCATTATGGGTCATCCGAAAACATCGTACGAGTAAGGTTACATACATCCAATCCTCTCTTGCCTTTGAGGCACTAGGTATTGTTTAGTTAAATCACCATAGTAGCAATAGCGGGAGTTATATGTGGGGGACTTTATCCGATGAACTTGTGCTTAGTCTGAAGCTTTGCTGTTAACATTCCATGATATAGTTAATTTCATTCATCTAATTACCTAAGCATACTTTCCAGCTCCCATTGGCAGATGATTGTGATTTGGAAGCCATAGCATCTATGACTAATGGATTTAGTGGTGCCGATCTCCAAGCTCTTCTATCAGACGCCCAGCTAGCTGCAGCTCAGGAGCTCCTAGACAATGGATATGATGGAAAGCAAGAAATATCAACTGTAATATCTGGTGCACTGTTGAACTCTGTTGCTTCCAAGGCTAAACCATCAGTGTCCTATTCTGAGAAACAAAGGCTTCATGGCATTTATAATCAATTTGTGGATTCGAAAATATCCGTTGCTGCTCAGGTTTGTCTTTACATTACATACTCTAGCTTTTCTCCCTTTCATTTGGTTTCTGTTGACTGTAGTTGTTGACTATCACATTGACTAGACCGGAACCAGCTTTTCTCAAAAGTGTGAACTGGTTTCGTGTTTGGCCATTGCCTAGGTTGAGATTTGTCTGACCATATGTAGGATAGCGGATGCCCGAAAGGTGTTCAATGCTTATAACTCTTGGGAGTCTTGGGATTCTTTCACTGTGTATACAAATATCAGGAATAGTTGCACATATGTTCAAGCCTTTTGTTTTAGTCAAGTAGCTGAAAGCATGAAACTGACAGTGAATTGTTCTGCAGTCTAGAGACGCGAAAGGCAAGAGAGTAACATTAGCATGACGTGAAAGGACTATGATTAGCTCGAGACAACTAGTTGGAACTACAAAGGAACGTCATCTTCCTTTGTTTCATTTTATTCTCTTTTTGCTGCTCCTGGCCTCCTGGATCTTCAAATCTCCTTTCTTCATCGCGTCATTGCCTTTTTCTATTTTCTGGGTTGGCTGGATACCTTGGGTTGGAGATATGCTGTAATTATATCTTCCTTTTCGTTCCAATGTACATTGCGAGCGATTATATGTAATACATCTCGTTATGAAATCTGCATAGTTCTTCAACATTGTAATTGAAAATCTATACTCGGTTACCTTGCTATGTATTGCTCCACCTACTTTAGTGTAAATCCTTTTTTTTTTTTTTTTGACTGGATACTTTAGTGTAAATCATCATTACGGTATTATGGGTAAACCAGATGTAAATAAAACAAACGGTTTAGTGACGTTCCAATTGCTCACATATATGCAAAACAAGGTTTGTCATTGGAAATCTTTTGTGTCACACCCTTTAGAAACAAGGTTTCACTCATCTTTACAGCAATCAACAAAACGTCAGTCACTAGGCTGTGAATCACTTCGCTAACAAATTTACACAGCGAAAGGATTTCATTTAAGCGACCAATCGGCTGAAGAAACAACCAAGTACCATGAGCTATTCAACTATTGACGCGAACAGCAGGTTGTTGATATCCTTTGGCATGGACTCCTCATCATCGCCTGCTAGTATAGACCATACATACATCAGTCTGGTTTCACTGTAAGAAACTTACGATAGTGGAGAAATTCATAGCTATTGATACAGATTAGTGTAAAACTGCAAATGCGGATGGTTGTTATTAGTGTTATATTCTGAAGACCCCTTTTTAAGTGTTATAATGGAAAGATGGGAAGCCATTTAAAGACGTCTAACATGGGTGTATACTGTATAGAGTCCATTCTCTCGGACAGGTCCCTCCTCGGTTAAACTCTGAAGGCGTTCTTCCTTCTCGACAAAACAAAATGAGACAAAATCCAGTAACCCACAGTAATAGTCCGTAAGATTCAGGGTAACGCACCTGTTCTTGATCTCACATGAGTTGTCCATTCCTCAATTATCTGCAATTATATCACGTGTACGGAGGGGATTAAAACATAACTCACTTAGATATTGCTCGTGCTATTACATGCGTAAACATGATAAATCAAGAGCAGAAATGTAGCAAGGCCAAGCATTGCAACCCCCGATTACTGATATAGGGGATAGTTTCTGCTAGTTACAGTGGAAGCCCGTCATTTGCCAGTAACTTGATGTTGGTTGCTTGCTGGCAAGTGATGCGTCTCCAAACACCACTTGGAAAATAGACAACCAATTTAAACCGAAAACAGACAGCTTGTGTAAGAAGCATTAGTTCCTAAGTGTATTATGAGGCTATGAGCTTGTACAGATGGAGAAATTTGTTCAAAAAAAATTTGGAGCAAGATTGCAATAAGTTCGAAGAATTCATTATGATAGTGATTATTACCTGGTTAAAACTGGAATAGGCAGAATCATCAGTGTCACAAGTGACTGGGACACCGACAGATGCTTGCATCCTCTGCACCATGCTTCTGTTTCCAACTAAAGTGGACCTTGCCTTATCGATCAAGTCCTGTAGATGAACAAGTTTGAATAAATAAAATTGACTTCAGATTGCAACAGCACAACGGTTTCCGCAAGTAACAGATCAAGAGACGTGTCCATCACTGAACTAATAATTCTGGCCAGAAATTATAGTAAATATAAGTTATATCACCATAATTCTCAGGCCTCCATGTCTTAAATTTAAACCATTTTGGTTCTCGGGCCATATTGGGCCAAAACACGTATACTATAGATTTCGTTTTCTCCAAATTTTGACCCTTTTTGTTAAAGTTACCAAATGTTCTCAAACCTTTTCTACAGTCAAATTTGGAGTTCCCGTTATTAATAAGTGCGATGATTTCGGTCCAAGGAATTTTTTATACCCTTCAAACAAATATCACCAAGAGCGGCTAGGGCACGTTTTTCACCAATATTGAAACCTAACATAGGTTATGGGCTCAAACATACGTTCAAACTCATAATATTACCCGTGGCCCTCTAGGTGCTTCCACAAAAAAAATTAGGCATTTTGACAATGGGGCCATTCTGGCCCAAAAATCGTGGACAAAACTACAAAAGACTACATTTTCTTCCACTTTTGACCTTTTTTCGTTGAAGTTACCAAAACTGTTCTATGGACCAATTAAGAGTTACCTCTACAAATAAGTGTGTTGGTTTCAGCGTAAGAAAGTTCTTTATACCCTTTAGGCAAATGTCACCCACAGAGGCAAGGGAACGTTTTTCGACGATATTGAAATATACAATAGGTTTTGGACTTAACTATTTCGCTAAAGCATATAAAATTACATCTAGGTGCTTCCAAATTTTTTTTAAACATATTCATATGTGACCCATTTTGAGCAAAAAAACGTAGACTATAACCTACGTTTTCTCCAAGTTTTGGCCATTTTTGTTAAAGTTACCAAATGTTCTCAAAACATTCCTACAGTACAATGTGGAGTTCCCATTTGTGAATAAGAGAGTTGGTTTCGGCGTTAGGATGTTCTTTCTACGCTTTCGGCAAACGTCACCTCGAGAGGCTAGCGTGCGTTTCATGACGATCTAAAATAGGTTTTGGGATCAAACAGTTCGCTAAAGCATATAATATTACATCTAGGAGCTTCCACAAAAATTTAAACCACTTCTACTATAGGGTGACTTTGGGCAAAAAAAAAACGTGGACTATGCACTATGTTTTCTCCAAGTTTTGGCCATTTTTGTTAAAGTTACCAAATGTTCTAAAAACTTTCCTACAGTCAAATGTGGAGCTCCCATTACGAATAAGAGCGTGGTTTCGGCGTTACGAAGTTATTTCTACCCTTTCGGCAAATGTCACCTCGAGAGCCTAGGTTACGCTTTTCGCAAATATTGAAACATAAAATAACTTTTGGGCTAAAACATTTCGATAAAGCGTATAATATTACATCCAGAAGCTTCCACAAAAATTTGAATCACTTTAGTACAGGGCCACTTTATGCCATAAAAACGTGGACTATACACTACGTTTTCTCCAAGTTTTGGCCATTTTTGTTGAAGTTACCAAATGTTCTCAAAACTTTCCTAACGTACAATGTGGAGTTCCCATTATGAATAAGTGAGTTGGTTTCCGCGATAGGAAGTTCTTTCTATGCTTTTGGCAAATATCACCTCGAGAGGGTAGGGTTCGTTTTATGCAGATATTAAAACATAAAATAGGTTTTGGGCTCTAAATAGTTCGCTAAAGCGAATAATATTACATCTAGGAGCTTCAACAAAAATTTGAACCACTTTAGTATAACCCCACTTCGTGCCTAAAAAACGTGGACTATACACTACGTTTTCTCCAAGTTTTGGCCATTTTTGTTGAAATTACCAAATGTTCTCAAAACTTTCCTACAATACAATGCGGAGTTCCTTTTATGAATAAGTGAGTTGATTTCGGCGTTCGGAAGTGTTTTCAACGCTTTCGGCAAATGTCTCCTCGAGAGGCTAAGGTACGTTTTATGTCGATATTGAAACATAAAATAGGTTTTGGGCTCAAACAGTTCCCTAAAGCGTATAATAGTACATCTAGGAGCTTCCACAAAAATAGGAACCACTTTAGTATAGGGTGACTTTGGACAAAACAACGTGGAATATACACTACGTTTTCTCCAACGTGGAATATTCACTACGTTTTCTCCAAGTTTTGGCCATTTTTGTTAAAGTTACTAAATGTTCTCAAAACATTCCTACAGTACAATGTGGAGTTCCCATTATGAATAAGAGAGTTGGTTTCGGCGTTAGGATGTTCTTTCTACGCTTTCGGCAAACGTCACCTCGAGAGGCTAGGGTGCGTTTCATGTCGATCTTCAAACATAAAATAGGTTTTGGGATCAAACAGTTCGCTAAAGCATATAATATTACATCTAGGAGCTTCCACAAAAATTTAAATCACTTCTACTATAGGGTGACTTTGGGCAAAAAAAAAAAAGTGGACTATACACTATGTTTTCTCCAAGTTTTGGCCATTTTTGTTAAAGTTACCAAATGTTCTCAAAACTTTCCAATAGTCAAATGTGGAGCTCCCATTAGGAATAAGTGCGTGGTTTCGGGGTTACGAAGTTATTTCTACCCTTTCGGCAAATGTCACCTCGAGAGCCTAGGTTACGCTTTTCGCAAATATTGAAACATAAAATAACTTTTGGGCTAAAACATTTCGATAAAGCGTATAATATTACATCTAGAAGCTTCC
This sequence comes from Spergularia azorica, assembly GCA_038382645.1. NCBI lineage: Eukaryota > Viridiplantae > Streptophyta > Magnoliopsida > Caryophyllales > Caryophyllaceae > Spergularia > Spergularia azorica. The sequence goes on along the minus strand of JBBYHQ010000011.1, from coordinate 423,686 downwards.
ACAAAAACTTGAATCACTTTAGTACAGGGCCACTTTATGCCATAAAAACGTGGACTATACACTATGTTTTCTCCAAGTTTTGGCCATTTTTGTTGAAGTTACCAAATGTTCTCAAAACTTTCCTACAGTACAATGTGGAGTTCCCATTATGAATAAGTGAGTTGGTTTCCGCGATAGGAAGTTCTTTCTACGCTTTTGGCAAATGTCACCTCGAGAGGGTAGGGTGCGTTTTATGCAAATATTGAAACATAAAATAGGTTTTGGGCTCTAAACAGTTCGCTAAAACGAATAATATTACATCTAGGAGCTTCAACAAAAATTTGAACCACTTTAGTATAACGCCACTTTGGGCCTAAAAAACGCGGACTATACACTACGCTTTCTCTAAGTTTTAGCCATTTTTGTTGAAATTACCAAATGTTCTCAAAACTTTCCTACAATACAATGCGGAGTTCCTTTTATGAATAAGTGAGTTGATTTCGGCGTTCGGAAGTTTTATCGACGCTTTCGGCAAATGTCTCCTCGAGAGGCTACGGTACGTTTTATGTCGATATTGAAACATAAAATAGGTTTTGGGCTCAAACAGTTCCCTAAAGCGTATAATATTACATCTAGGAGCTTCCACAAAAATAGGAACCACTTTAGTATAGGGTGACCTTGGACAAAACAACGTGGATTATACACTACATTTTCTCCAAGTTTTGGCCATTTTTGTTAAAGTTACTAAATGTTCTCAAAACATTCCTACAGTACAATATGGATTTCCCATTATGAATAAGTGAGTTGGTTTCGGCGTTAGGAAGTTCTTTCTACGCATTCGGCAAATGTCCCCTTGAGAGGCTAGGGTGCGTTTCATGTCGATATTCAAACATAAAATAGGTTTTGGGATCAAACAGTTCGCTAAAGCGTATAATATTACATATAAGAGCTTCCACAAAAATTTAAACCACTTCTACTATAGGGTGACTTTGGGCAAAACAAAAAAAAGTGGACTATACACTATGTTTTCTCCAAGTTTTGGCCAATTTTGTTAAAGTTACCAAATGTTCTCAAAACAATCCGAGAGCTAAATGTGATGCTCCCATAATGAACAAGTCTGTTGGCTTCGGCATTACGAATTTATTTCTACCCTTTCGGCAAATGTCACCACGAGAGCCTAGGTTACGCTTTTCGCAAATATTGAAACATAAAATAACTTTTGGGTTAAAACATTTCGATAAAGCGTATATCATTACATCTAGAAGCTTCCACAAAAATTTGAATCACTTTAGTATAGGGCCACTTTATGCCAAATAAACGTGGACTATACACTACGTTTTCTCCAAGTTTTGGCCAATTTTGTTAAAGTTACCAAATATTCTCAAAACATTCCGACAATACAATGTGGAGTTCCATTATGAATAAGTGAGTTGGTTTCGGCGTTAGGAAGGTCTTTCTACGCTTTCGGCAAATGTCAAATCGAGAGGCTAGGGTGCGTTTTATGCCGATATTGAAACATAAAATAGGTTATGGGCTCTAAACACTTCGCTAAACCGTATAATATTACATCTAGAAGCTTCAACGAAAATTCGAACCACTTTAGTATCACGCCAGTTTGGGCCAAAAAAAACGTAGACTATACACTATGTTTTCTCCAAGTTTTGCCCATTTTTGTTAAAGTTACAAAATGTTCTCAATAGTTTCCTACAGTCAAATGTGGAGCTCCCATTATGGATAAGTGAGTTGGTTTCAGCGTTAGAAAGTTCTTTCTACCCTTTCGGCAAATATCACCTCCAGAGCCTAGGTTGCGCTTTTCGCAGATATTAAAACAAAAAATAACTTTTGGGGCTAAAACATTTCGCTAAAACGTATAATATTACTTCTCGGAGCTTCCGAAACAAATTGAACCACTTTAGTATAGGGCCACTTTGGGCCAAAAAAACGTGGACTATACACAACGTTTTCTCCAAGTTTTGGCCATTTTTGTAAAAGTTACCATGTGTTCTCAAAACATTACAAGAATCAAATGTGGAGTTCCCATTATGAATAAGTAAGTTGGTTTCAGCGTTAGGATGTTCTTTCTACGCTTTTGGCAAATGTCACCTCGAGAGGGTAGGGTGCGTTTTATGCCGATATTGAAACATAAAATAGGTTTTGGGCTTTAAACAGTTCGCTAAAGCGAATAATATTAAATCTAGGAGTTTCAACAAAAATTTGAACCACTTTAGTATAATGCCACTTAGGGCCTAAAAAACGAGGACTATACACTACGTTTTCTCCAAGTTTTGGCCATTTTTGTTAAAGTTACCAAATGTTCTCAAAACTCCCCTACAGTACAATGCGGAGTTCCCATAATGAATAAGCAAGTTGGTTTCGGCGTTCGGAAGTTCTTTCTACGCTTTCGGCAAATGTCACCTCGAGAGCCTAGGGTGCGTTTTATGCCGATATTCAAACATAAAATATGTTTTGAGCTTAAACAGTTCGCTAAAGCGTAGAATATTACATCTAGGAGCTTCCACAAAAATATGAACCATCTTCGTTTAGGGTGACTATGGACCAAAAAAACGTGGACTATACACTACGTTTTCTCTAAGTTTCGACCATTTTTGTTAAAGTTACCAAATGTTCTAAAAACTTTCCTACACTACAATGTGGAGTTCCCATTATGAATAAGTAAGTTGGTGTCGGCGTTAGGATGTTCTTTCTACGCTTTCGGCAAATGTCACCTCGAGAGGCTAGGGTGCGTTTTATGCCGTTATTGAAAAATAAAATAGGTTTTGAGCTCTAAACAGTTCGCTAAAGCGAATAATATTACATCTAGGAGCTTCAACAAAACTTTGAACCAGTTTAGTATAAGGCCACTTTGGGGCTAAAAAACGTGGACTATACCCTACGCTTTCTCCAAGTTTTAGCCATTTTTGTTGAAATTACCAAATGTTCTAAAAACTGTCATACAATACAATGCGGAGTTCCCATTATGAATAAGTGAGTTAATATCGGCGTTCGGAAGTTCTTTCGACGCTTTCGGCAAATGTCTCCTCGAGAGGCTAGGGTACGTTTTATGCCGATATTAAAACATAAAAGAGGTTTCGGGCTCAAACAGTTCCCTAAAGCTTATAATATTATATCTAGGAGCTTCCAAAAAAATATGGACCACTTTAGTATAGGCTGACTTTGGACAAAAAAATGTGGACTATATACACTACGTTTTCTCCAAGTTTTGGCCTTTTTTGTTAAAGTTACCAAATGTTTTCAAAACTTCCCTACAGTACAATGTGGAGTTCCCATTACGAATAAGTAAGTTGGTTTCGGCGTTAGGAAGTTCTTTCTACGCTTTCGGCAAATGTCACCTCGAGAGGCTAGGGTGCGTTTTATGCCGATATTCAAACATAAAATAGGTTTTGACCTTAAACAGTTCGCTAAAGCATAGAATATTACATCAAGGAGCTTCCACAAAAATTTGAACCACTTTAGTATAACGCCACTTTGGGCCAAAAAAACGTGGACTATACACTATGTTTTCTCCAAGGTTTGGCCATTTTTGATAAAGTTACCAAATGTTCTTAAAACTTTCCTACAGTCAAATGTGGGGCTCCCATTATGAATAAGTGAGTTGGTTTCGGCGGTACGAAGTTCTTTCTACCCGGCAATTATCACCTGGAGAGCCAAGGTTGCGCTTTTCGCACATATTGAAACATAAAATAACTTTTGGGCTAAAAATATTTCACCAAAACGTATAATATTACATTTAGGAGATTCCATAAAAAAATTGAACCACTTTCGTAGGGCCACTTTGGGCCAATAAAACGTGGACTATACACTACGTTTTCTCCAAGTTTTGACCATTTTTGTTAAAGTTACCAAATGTTGTCAAAACATTCCTACAATCAGATGTGGAGTTCCCATTATGAATAAGAGAGTTGGTTTCGGCGTTAGGATGTTCTTTCTATGCTTTAGGCAAATGTCTCCCCGGAAGGCTAGGGTACGTTTTATTCCGATATTGAAACATAAAATAAGTTTTGGGCTCAAACAGTTCGCTAAAGCGTATAA
>JBBYHQ010000011.1:390657-412537 GCA_038382645.1 Spergularia azorica | reverse complement strand
TCCTTAGAAACTGCCAATACGCTAGCTCCTACATATGATTGCCCCCAATCTGGCGAAACATACTTCTTAAGAGAAGAGACAGGCACTTTAGTCCCTGCAGGCAGACAAGGACATGAACAATGATACATCATGTAACAACAGCATAACACGAAGAGCGGACTTGACACAGATAGAACGCATTTACACCATCAAACACTTAAGAACACAAAAAGTCATCCAAAATCACATAATCAACACGTGCCAAATTCTGTACGCATATTATAATGCCGCCAAGAAGGAACACGAAGCTTACAAGTCCAGACTGAACCACGTAACTGAGCAAACCCACCAAAATCGGAAAGGGAAAACTATATATGGCTGAGAAGTTTTGTTTTCTCAATCTGACACAATAATCTTTAACTCCCTGATTCAAGAGTAATACACAACCCACTGACAAAACTATTCAACAAACAACTCCCTCACTTTTAGTTCTAGAGAATCCAGATAAAGATGAGATCACTTACTAATTTTCACAAGTAACTTGCTAACTCTCAAAATTAATTTAATTTTCGAAATTAACTATTTTTCTTCAAAACTACCTTTATTTATAAATAAATTACTCATTTTAAAAACTAAATTAATTCAAACAAAATATGGGAGTACTACTTTTTCAAAAGTAACTCATTAGACAATTATAAAATGAGGATTGAAGTGGTTTCAATCCATCTCATACAACAATGAGGCGGCCTCACACTCTCACCCTGGAAATATTTCAAAATGAAAGCACAATCCCATGCGAAATATACAGTCATCTCCAAGATCTAAAAATTCTACAATGCAGAACTACGTGCAAACATACCATGTGATAACCGGCAGTTAGCACCAAATCGACATCTTTGTTGGAGGAAGAACTTGCACATCTGCACTTGGGGGTTCTATCATCAGTACATAAAGATGAAAAGCACAAGGCAGAACTAACTTTTATTCCGCGCACAGCTGAAAACAGCTAGGAGTTTTTGGAAAGTAGTGCCACACAGAGTGGACAACACCATTTGCTTCTTAATATCCTTTTTATTTTTTGCATATTCTATAAAAATTCAAAAGCAAAAGCCCAGAGATTAAGTTAATACACCCTCCGTCTACGTTTAAACACCCCATAACAAAAAAATGCAAGCTTATTGAGGAGGGTGTACACAATAACTGGTTAATCAAAGTTCCAAAAAATTGCATGGCGGGTTGGCTAAGATTCTTATCTAACTTGCTGTGCAATTTTTTTGCAACTTTGATGAACCGATTAGTATGTACACCCTCCCCAATAAGCGTGCAATTTTTCTATGGGGTCTTTACATGTGGACAGAGTAGTACTCCAGTAACAATACCTATGCTTTGACTGAAACCAGAGAGTGGGAAATATGTCTTATCATTTTTCTACACCGGACGTCAATATGTATCATTCGGTTTTGCATTGGTACTATAACAGCAGTCATATGGCTTGATTTGACTTGACAAAAGACCCAATAAACAATCAAATTCATGTCTTGCCGGTCAAAAAGAAAAAAGAAAAGAAAAAAAGAAGGCTCTCTGTCTTGACAACTTAACTTGATTAATTATGTTACAACGTGAGAAGTTTTTGGACACATTAAATAGTGTTAGGACTTAACAGTAACACTCATAAGTTATAAAGAACTTCAAGAGCTGGAAGATTTAACATAACCGAGCTCATGAGTGTAAAGAATGAAGGTGGCAGCCTTTGGCCTACATCACCTGCGGCAGGCACTCTATTTCACTGATCTGTGTCAGATACTCGGTCAACATCGCTATAGCTACTTGGACACGTCATATTTGGACAAATAAACATTTTCTAAAAGCAAAGAACCCGACCTTTGGTCTCCACCCATTTCTGACAATGACGTTCAAGTCAATGTACCTTAACCTTTACAAGAATATCAGATGGGACTTTAAGCCTGAAGGTCCGGGGTCCATAAACAACATTCAGCGACAAGGGAAATGTCAGCTTCTTAGAACAAACTTCATCCTGCCGAGCTAGATTACAGGGATCAAGGAGGTGATCAGAATAAGAAAAAAAACAAAAGATTCTAAGATTGGCCATCATTGATTATTCAAGCTCCAAGTCTATAAGCTTTCTTTTAACTTCAAGGTCAAGTTTCAGACTTTCAGGAGAAAACGATACAAGGCCTATAAGTCCTGTTTGTTCCTAATTGGTACATTGTCCACTGTCTAGTACTCATTCATGTAAGTCGTTACCAAATCAATCAAATGTGATGCCACCAAAAATACGACACCCACACAATTGACACACAAACTATCCTATTCCAGCAGATATAAGATACCGGGAAGAAAAAAAAAAACATAACCAAAATTATAGCAGGGAACTCACCATCGTGTTGTCTGATGTTGCAGTAATGAAGGAAACTGTTGCATGACAGAAATCATCCAGCTCAAGGATTTGACCATTATACCAACGCCCATCAGTGTGGCGGAATCTGCACTTTGATCCAACACCAAATTCTGGCTTCCCCGTGGTTTCCACTCCAAGATCGGTTGACTTTAGAGGTTCTGCAGGCAGATAATTGCTTGGAGGACTGGTGCTGTCCAGCTCTGTGAGATGACCAAGCTCAGTCTCAACATCTTTAGAAGAACACAAAAATGCCTGCATCGCATCAGCCTCTGCCAGCAACCGCGCACGCTTCAAGCCAAGTAATCCTTCTTCGGCATCTTTGATGGAAGAAATAAGCTCTTCTTCAACCTATCAATCACAGCATTAACTTTGTGCACCAAAGAGGCAAAAGTAACTCTCATTTATTGCTTTAATTCTCCTTAAATCTAATAATTATACAAGTTCAGTTCATATAAAAGCCAATAAGACGGGCACAACAAATACACATGTTGAAGTTTCTGCTTGACATGGAAAGCATAACTAATCATTCAGAAGTAAACCTCATTAAGGTATGATTAAATTCTACACATTGCAAGTGTTTGCAACTGTAATTCGACGTTCTAGGGGAGATCAAGGACTTAAAGACAGATTTTAATTTAGTTATATTCACAAAGTACTGCGAAGAATAACACATTACACATCTCCAGGCCTTCCCCAACCAATCCAGATGTTCACCAAAGTATCTGGTGTCAAGCTCACATTTTCCAAGGAACCCGAGGATCATCAAACTTAACATATCTTTGGAAGAATCAAATCCCACAATAGTCATAGTGAAGGAACATTAACCTTGCCTTAGTCTTTTCACTTAAATTCTGAAAATCTTTTCATCAGATTATAAAAGTGATCACGCAATCTTCAACAATATAGAGCCTGTTACTCATTAGATCAACAGTTCATACTTCATACCACCAAAAAGTATCCAATTTGGCAACGACATTCCCATCACAAACCAAAGAGAGCTACAAAAAGCTTCACTTTTCACCATCATACCCTCCAAAAATTTCCCTTTTTCCAAAGTGCAACGATTAAGCAAAGCCTTCACAAGTCTAGAACCACAATTTACTCTTGTTCAAACATAATATTGATCATTGAACAACCCTCATATCAGCTTGACATCTAGCCATGACCATTATATTCTCATCAAGATTACAGCTTCACCCAAAAAGCAGCAATCTTTGATAAAAATGCTCGGGTTTAACCCGTGTCTAATCCTACTTTCCTCATTAAAATTCAAAGGTAAGCTAAGCCAACAAATATCGATCCTAAAACAAATTGGCAATACGCGGAGTAACCCACTCCGCGATTTTCCTCATTCCTCTCCTCCAACGACACAATTAACATATCTCTAAACATCAATAATTCCATAACAAACAACATTTTCTGAGGAATTGAAATTATTACTAATGCCGCACGCGCTCTCTCCCAATCAATCAAAGCTTCAAAATTAAGCAACCAAAAATTCCTAAAACGCAGTAATTTGAACAAAATAAATAAGATTAAGATAAACCCTAAAAAATGAAATTAGGGCGAAAAAGTGAGGAGAAATTACAGCGAGAAGTTCGGCGTTGGTGGGGTCGGAGAGCAAAGCATCTTTGATAGAAGAGAGAGAATCCTTCTGTTCTTCCAATTGAAGCTCCAATTGCTCTTCTAGAACCCTAGACTCTTCGTCCGCCATTGTCAAAGCTTGGGAAAGAAGACGGAAGAAATGTGTGTGGGGGGGGGGCTCTTGGGTTAATAACTTTAACTAGCTTTTGTTCCCCTGAAATGACGAGTCCTATTTTTGGTTTATTTTAAGAAAATTCAGAGTTTACCTTGAGCTAACTCCGACCCGAATATACAACAATCTCGCCGCTTCTCTCTTCCTCTCCCTCTCTCTAAAAAAAACCCTAGAGTCTAAATCTCAATCTAGGGGCTACCACCCATCAATTAGATGGTGGTAAGCCCCAAATTTCTAATATCTACACCCTAATTAATTACCTATCACTAGTTATTATTAATAATAACTCGTTTCTGCCTCCTCGAGAGGATCTCTCTACCACCATATAGGTGGTTTGTACTGAGATTGCGGGACTTAGAAGAATCTGATGTTCATTAATTTTGTCATGGCGTTTAGATGGATGCTGAATTCTCTTCTACTGGCTAGCGGATCTGCTCATCCTTCGACGAACTACAAGAGATCAATAGGCCCCCTCGCGTCAACCTGTATCATGAAGCAGCATTATTATAGAGGGTTTTCGGATCACGAGTCACGTCACATAATGATCGTAGTTTTTTGGAGGTTTGGGTTGAATTTGATTTAGCGTTGTATTTTGATAATTTCAGCACTTGTTGTAGATACCGTATGGCTAATTATTATGAATGAATTTTCTTCCTTTCGAAAAAAAAAAAACTCTGACCCGAATCATTCTGTAAATAAGGCGTGGTTGTTGTTGTTGGTGGCGTTGTTTAATTTCAATAACATCTTAAGCGGAATTTTGCTTGATTCATTTGATTCTATTTAAAGAGACGTGTCAAATCATTTTAAATACATGATTAAGATTTTTCTTACGATATTGAAAACATTATACCAAAAAAATTAGAAGTACAATATACATAATTAACCAACCATTGTATAATTCGCTCATAACCACGACGATCATATTCCATGATACTAAATAAAATACAGTGTAGTTATATCAAACTACAGCAACCAATTTACAATCAATAGCCAAAAGACACTGTCTTAATAGTTAATATCATTATTTAATAAAATGTTTTCCAAGTAACCACATATTTAAATGCTAGTAACTTGTATTGGAAGGAAGATTAAAGACCTATTGAAAATTTTATTGAAATTACGGGACAGATTTTGATTTTTTGGGAGAATTGAGTACGCTTACCTCCTACTTACATTCACCTGCAACAAGTCGCAGTTGATGAGTACTCCGTAGCAATGTTGCTCGAGTAGAGATATGAGTAATTTTTCTTTTGTTTGTTTTTTATTTAAGGTCAAGAGATATTAGACATTGTCATCGCAAATTAGTTTCTCTTATTTTTGTTTCTTTTATCATTAATTATGTTTAGTTATAGAATTTCTCACCAACAATACAGATGAAGTAATTCCTGTCAACTCTTGAGTTTTGCTTTCTGTAACTTTTCTTTTATACGGAGTAAATGGAGTTGAGTTTCAGGAAGAGTGTTTGCTAATAATAAATGGCTCTGTAACTTTTATTTTAAAAATGGTCATAAAGACCAAAGAGGATTTAATAGTGGATGCGAAACAGTTTCTGCAAGAGACGATGACGTTCCGATTCGGAGGTTAAGTCTAGGATGCTCGACAAGCACGCAAAGTATCATAATAAATAGTTTTTAAGTAATTTTTATCATTTTCCTAATAATCAATAATTATATTATAAATTTAAAAAAAATATTTTTGTTCCCGTATCTATTATTCTGGCTACTACCCCATCAAATTTACAGATAAGTCAAATTTCCCCAATTTTTTTTGATGAACCCTAGGAGATAGAAAGTGAGAGGAGGCAGATTTGAAAAGAGAGTCGTGATTTTTTTGTTCTTGTGAAATAGAGTAATGAAATCTGAGAGTTGAGTGTTTATTTAATTTGATGGTAAATCTGTGTTTAGAAAAATCTGAGGGTATTATTGTACATTAACCATATTATTAATACTTGGCAAGAGTTTTCCTCTTAAATCTCTCCACTCGAGGAAAGATGAGAATGGAGGAAATGGAGGGGGAATTCATGCCTTCAAATCCTTCCATCTACTTTCCTTTCCCCTACAAACTGCTACTCAAACGATGGAATATGCATCCCTCATTCCCTCTCCCCTCCCTTTCCCTCCATTTCCCCTCTCCAAACCGACCATTAATGGAATCTAGGGTTTCCATTTGAGCGCGAAAGAGAACGGGAGGGTTGAATTAGCGGTTAATGACAGAAGGAAGAAGAAGTGTGAATCGGAAGGAAAACGAAGAGAGACGAGAGCGTGTTAATGAAGAAAGATAGCGAGAAAAAATATTGGGAGGAAAGTTGGACTATTGTGTGAACAGGTCTGAGAGTAGAAATGTTTAGTATAATAGTATTTGTAATTTCGCGGTTCCCCATGCAGCGTACAAGGTCAGCAATAGCACGAGCGGCGTCCACAATCAGTTCAGGGGGAGGTAAATCTTCGGTGCTTAGTAGTCTACAAATAAGCCTGCTGAACTCTTCTGCCAATTTAGAATCTTTGAAAACTGAGATCGCTTCTCCAAACGGGGACCGAACCACTCTTTTAACCTGTCGTCCATTACATGGCCAAGGATGAGTATTGCTGCATCACGAACCCAATATAATGACGAAAAAATTTTCTGGGATACAAATTGCAGAGCAGCTCGAATTACATCCTCACGGTCACGGCCTCGGGAAATCACACCCAAACATATTGCACCAGCTTGGCATATATTCCGATCGGTGTCATTTCGGGACCAATAATCTTCATGCTCGACTAAGTCACTTAAGAGCGTCTTGACCAAGTTTTCTCTAATCTCCGGAAGTGAATCCAATGGACAATTAACCTGACAAAGATAAGTCCAGAACTCCATTGTCTGAAGAGTCTCTTCTTCTTGTCCCTTCATCGTACGAAATACAACATCAAAGACATTATGAATCGTTCGAACGAGCATTTTATAATGCTTTGGAGCAATTGCCATAATACAAGCATAGGTTGCCTGCCTCATACACAACTCTTGGGAGTTTATTGAATGTCGAAGTACCCTGATGATAGCATCCATCTCAACGTAAGACATGCTATGTGCAAAAGTACGAGCATTCTTTAGCACTCTTACTGCTGCAACAATGATCCCGGCAGTATAAGGAGCAAGGCTCATGCCTTGAAAAGCAGCTCCAAGCATAGCTTTTACTTCACTATGCTCAAAGCCCTGATTAGTTAGCTCCTCGCAAACATAGCCAAGCGTCTCCCAACTAGCATCCAACTTATTTTTCTCACCTTCCAAGCTTTGAACAACTTGCAGCTGATTGTCTTGATGATCATGTGTACATAAGTTATCTGCAGCTAAATACAGAAAGAATGGTAAAAACGACTGCTAGCACCACTAACCAAGTAAAGGAGCATCACAATATCATCACTATAACAAGTTAAAGCACTTAACCATTTACATGGCGTGAAATCTATCTATAAAAGCATGGTCTATAGTCAGCTGACTACTTGATATCCCCTGTGATTGTTTATCAGTCCCATAGCTTCCTTGGTTATAACCATCAATCTATTCCTATTCCCCAAGACATTGGTAGGGAGAAATTATGGTGTTCTATATTACATCACGCTTATAAGCTATGATGTAATTGCACAAATACTTTCTAACAACCAGAACCTTTTTACCTTCGATAACAACAAATAACAAACCCATTTCAATACAAAACTACATAATCACAAAACATATCGAAAAAACAAATAACTCGAATCACAAAACAAAGGTCAAAAATTATTTACTTGGGGTTTTAAGCTCTTTATTAGATTGACTACCACCAGCAACACGAGACTTCGATTCAGCATCATCACCCGGTTTAGCCCGTCCACAGATCCTCTTATGAGACCTCCTTTTCTTAGCACTAGGGCGTGCATTCTAGAAACGTCATCCGCATTTGCATACTCGACCATCACTCCCTTTTCATCAAAAGGGTCATACCAAAAACAAAAACCCGTCATTGAGACATTTCGTCAAACACTTCATAGGCAACCCAAAATCAATCAATACCTACATTGTAACCACATAATAACCCTTCATAATATAACCATGTCAAAACACATCAATAGGTCAAAACCCATGAACACTTCACAGGCAAATCAAAACAAAGAAACATTAATCGCATAGTAATATGACCAAAACCCATGTTCAAACAACTCTTACCTAAGAACCCATTCACAAAAAAAATGAAAAATCAACAATCACACATTTCGTCTAACACTTCACAAACGACCCAAAATCAATCAATTTAACCAAATTACAACAAAACTTGAAGGAATTCTAGGTTAAAACATGCAAAGATTTTAATACCCATTAACAAGATTAATCGGAAACAATCGAACAAATAAAATGAACAAAACGAAAAAAGAAATTGATCAAAATCGAACAAAGAAAACTACCTGATTGATTAGGTTTAGTGGAATAATCTAGGGTTTCCATTGAAGCGCAAAAGAGAACCGGAAGGTTGAATTACTGAAGTTGGGAGGAAAGTTGGGAGCGTGTTTACTGTAGTATTTTGTAACTCTTAGGGTGTGTTTGGCCAAGCTTCTGAAGTGTTTATGGACTGTTTCTGGGTCCTAGAAACTGAAAACTCGCCAAACATCCAAAACTGAGAAACTGTTTCTGGATTCTGAGAAACACTTCTAGTGTAAATTTGTTCATCAGAAGTAGAAGCTCCAATTTGGAGCTCCTCCTCCAGAAACTATTTCTCATAAACTGTTTCTGAGAAGTATTTCTGCAGAAGTTGGAGCTTGGCCAAACAGCCTCTTAATTAGTCTTTTCCAATCTGTAGAGTTATGGGCAATGTTGCTCGGTGACAACCTCTAAACAAATAGTCGAGATGATTAGAATAACCGATAACGATACATCATTTTTTTACATACGGACAACACGGTTATTTGTGTGAGTTCTTTCAAATATATTATGATCATATCATTCTCATAAATGTGTACGCATAATTTATGACTTAAGTATTTTACAACGAAACCGAGATTAACACGTAGGTGTGTTGTGCACCTATAGGCTGGACATTAGAAAAAAGTTCAATATGTATAGGTCAAAGTCCAATGTGGTTTAGTGAGTGTGCCAAAGGTGAGGTAGCCCATCAAAAGCAGCCCGCAGTTGTGTTAAGCGAGAGTACTCCGTATGTTGGAAGTTGAAAGGGTGGAGCGCCGGTAATTGGGTAGTTATAGAAAATGCAAGTCGGGGTTGCAGTGAAACGCATTGGAGGCGCAGCTGCAAGGCGGTGGTGTAGTGGTGGTTTTGAAAGTCAAGCGATTATTAGTTCAAAACGAAGCGTATTCACAATCAGAGCTAGGTTATTTCATATCTGGCGAGAAAGAAACTCGAGGCTCTATGGGGAAGTGTGTGCTCGAGAATATAAAAGTGAGAATCTATGATTTTAAGTGTAATTTTTGTTCTATTGGTATTTCGAAAGCTTTTATTCCTTTCCTTTTATCCCTTGTGGATGAAAGAGAAGGACCCCATTTTATTGCAAAAGTAATAAAAATAGAACCATTGATGGACTCTCAAACCTTAATACAGTAATCGACTTACGGCTTTTAATTGAAATCATTCTTTCGCCAACTAGATGCGTTACACCCAAATTCTAGACCGAAACCAGGCTTTGACAATTTGACCCCAATCCAACTCGTGAAGTTTTTCACTTTTTTCTTCTCCTTTCCTCCCCTTTTTTACATCTCTTCACCAAATTCTCTAGTTTCTTTCTTACATTATTTCATACTTCAATCATACTCGCGAGTTCTAATTGTTGTTCATATCTCCAAGATTAGCAGGTGACTGTCCATCGACTTACGGCTTTTAATTGAAATCATTCTTTCGTTAACCAGACGCATTACACGCACCCAATTCCAAACCTTAAACCTTCAGGCTTTGACCCTAACCCAACTTATGCTTTTCTTCTCCTCCTTTTTCCTCTCTTCCCCAATTTCTCCTTTCTTTCTTCCACTACTTCAATCATACTCACATAATAGTGATCGACTCCCATACATCGACTATCGACTATCGACTATCGACTTTCGACTTTTGATTGAGATTGTTGTTTAGCAAACTAGACGCATTACACCCAATTCCAGAGTCCAGACCTAAACCCTTGGGCATTGACCCTAACCCAACTCGTCAAGCTTTTCTTCTCCTCTCTTCCCCAATTTCTCTAGTTTCTTTCTTCCATACTTCATACTTCAACAGATCTTCAATCATACGCACAAGTTTTAGTATTTCTCATTCTCCGACCTCAACTTTCCCGCAAAGCTGCCACTTTTCTTCTAATTGGGGTTCATTTCTGCAAGATTGGCAGGTGATTATCGATCATTTGTTTGTTTTTTGAGCATGAAACTGTGGATTTGTATCGTAATAGATAAGATACGTCGTGGGTATTGGTTAATTTATTGCTTAATTGATGTGAAAAATATTGTATTATGATTTTACAAGTTTAAAACTTTCTGGGTTTATCAGCAATTATGTGCAGTGTAGAAGACAATTTATGACTGAGTTTATGCGGAATCGTATGTAGATTTGTGCTTTTATGTTTGGTATCGTGTTTAATAAGCTAAATGTGATGTGATTTTGCGTATTGTTTTTTCTGGGGTTTGCAATGTTTGCTGACTTTTTGCTGATTAGTGAGTTCTGAGTTGGACCAAGTGTGTGATACTGTGATAATTAGCATGATTAGAATATGTCCTAATTCTTGGTGGATCGCTTAAATAATGCGAATTCGCTGTAAATATGGACGGACATCGAGTTGTTGGTGAAAATATGGGTATTGCAGGAGTACTGCAGTCCTCAAAAGAGCCAACTTACACTGCTGGCTTTGCTTCATTTGACATTGCATTATTAGAAGGCGATTTGTGGCAATGTATTATTGGGTTTATGAGAAGTTGCGATGATTTATGCTGTATATGCTGTGAAATTTTTATTGTTCAAAAGCTATGTATGATGGGACTTTGGCTACTATTATCTTTCTGAGTTGCAATGTGTGCGGAGTTGGATAAGTATGTGACGATGAGCATCCTACATCTGTCCTAATTCTTGGTGGATCACTTAAATAATGTGCATTTGCTGTAAATATGTACAAACAATATAATTTGTTGTTGAGAATATGGGTAGTGCATGAGTATTGCAGTCCTCAAAAAGACCAACATACATTGGCTGCTTCATTAGGTGAGATTCGGAAGCTAATGTCATTGTGATATGTGTTATTAGTCCTTAAGCCTGCTAGATATCGATTTCAAATGCACCATGTTGGTTTGCTTTGCTTTTCTGTTGAGTTGTGTTGAAAAGGATTAGTTCATATGTTGTCCATGGTATAGTAGTCGCATCTGCTGTGTCTATGCATCAAGGATGGACAATTATTGTAAGGGTATCGAAATTTTCTGCAGTTAATGATTACGTGATCCTGGTTGCAAGGGACAATTGAGGGGACTTGAGTCTAGTTGCAAAAAATATTAAGAGTAATGTTTGTTTGGGTTAGCTTTTTTTTTTTGGTATGTAATATAAGATGTCTAGGAAAGGACACCATGGGATTGACCCAACTCCTAAATTGCCCCCAAAACCCTGAATAGATCCTCGTTAGTATTCATGCTAATCGGATGCCCCTTTTGTACGAAGGTTTTGAAAAGGTTTTCCGCCAATAAACCTCAACTGGGTCTTAATTTTTTTAAAGGGCAGGCTGGCAATCTAACTTTACGCTCAGTGAATATACTATAGCTTGGCTTGTAAATTGTAATGTACTTTAAATTCTTTGATACCTGAGTAGGATAGGAAGGTTGTTGAGGCTTATAGAGTTGAAGGATGTGCAATTAGCAAGAACCTTGAAACTTGTGTTGAATTTGTGTAAGGAAGCTATGTTTGGTGATGAGGCTTGTTGGATGTTGAGAAAGATGGAGAACACCAAAGGTCATGTCCCAAGTGGAGAATGCTATAGTTCTCTTCAGCTTTTAAGATGGATGTTCAAGAATGCCATGAGGCCTGATGGGTTTTTGCTTGTAGCATTCTGTTGAAGGATATGTGTGCCACGGGCAGATTCTATGATGCATTTCATGTACTTGATGATGTTGAAAAGAAAGCTTTTACATAGTGTATTGATTATGATATATACACTCTTCTTCTAGGTGGGCTTTGTCAACAACTGAATCTGGTCGAGGTGGTAGAATTATTTGGTCTAACATAATTGACATTACTTAGCTAATTAGCTTATTTGTGTAAGATGAAAGGAAAAAGCTGAGATCTAGAGAATCATCCAAATAATGGTCTTTGCTCATTCCAATTAAAGAAAATATTTGATAAATGAGAGCAAGCTGGTCTTTGTTACATGAGAATCATGTTGGTTGAAAAACGAAGTCATTGCTTTTCTGTGTTGCTTTGTCTATGAGTAGTCTCTTTGGTGTTAATTGTTGAAACACAGATAGTAAGCATTGATGTGGTAGTGATGTGATAGTAACTAATTTACTCTTAAAAACCCGTGTTTTGTATTTATTTCTTGCTGCTTTGACGTGTTAAATTTGCTTCCTTGGCCATGAGAGTTTGATGCTCATTTGAAATTGTTCCTTGACCCGATGTGGTAGTGCATGCTGTATGTGCTACTGCATGATATAGAATGGTCATTATAGGACTCTCCTTATATTTGGTAAGTTACTCTGAAACTGAAAGCAAACTTGAGTAGACAGTGAACGTGTGTGGATTTTGATACAGCTCTCCTTCTTTTACAGTTTTCCCTCTTTGTTTGATTGTTTTCTTTTCTTTCTTTGTTTATTTTTTAGATAATACCTATGTTTGCTTGTTGTTTGGAGAACATCTGTGTTTAACAGTTTGTCACTATTCTATTCAATTACGTAGGATTATCAGTCTGTATTGTTGTTCATGGTATAAGTGGCTCACAGATTCGCGCACATGCTACCTAAGGCCTTCAAAAGAACAAATTGATGGAATATGTGCAGATACTTCAAAGTCTCTCAGGTTGGAAGGGCCATTTTTGGTCATTCCCCGGTGTGATGTCTTCCGGCTTTTATGCATTGGTGCTTTGTTTTTGTTTGTTTCCCTTTAGTTTGTGTAGCACACCCTTTCTTATGAGAGTAATGCTATTCCTTGTATAGGAGTTTGTCTCTCTGTTTATGTGAGAGCTTCTTTTGGTTTTGGTTATGAAGTTTCGATTTGGAATTGGGTTTACACATCTTCCACCAAAATGGTGTGTTGAGCTTTTATAATCTTCTCTATCCATCAGTTGCTATATCCAGACACTAGTAAAAGTACATCATGGTGCGTTCCTTCTCCACCTCATGCTCCGACATCAAAATTTTATCATTAAATAGATGGACGCATGAGTGAGTTGTGCCACCTGTTGTTTATTTAACTGCTTTAGATGTAAAATTTTGTAGTACATTCTACCTTGTTGTAGGGCTGTATGAATGACAGAGGTGGCTATTGTTTTACATGTGAAACATACCGCCTATACTTCTAAGAACCATCAGGTCACGTCAACTTATTTAGCTGAACTTGCTCCATAAAATAAAAAGATTTTCTTATATGGCTTATAACCTTGATATTGCATTCCAGTACTTGAAATGTGTGCTTGAAAACCATCGTACTCTTGAGTCAATCTCATGGCTGGCATCAAGTATATATGCTTCCGCTGTTCCGCTGTAAACGTGTACTAACAGTAACATGTTGGAAATAAGTGGGCTTCACTAGTCTAGAATGTCCATATGAGACCACACATACAGTCTTGTTTCAGTGGTAGAAGTCAACAAAGATGTACTGTTAATTGCTCTGGTAGTAATCCAATTTAACTAATGTACATTCCAAGCCTTACCCCCCCCCCCCTACCACGCCTTATGGTGGGAGCCTTTAAGGCGCTGGGGTAATAATTTTGTTGACATTTCAAGCCTTGAGCATTTTAAGGGGCAGAACAATGAGCTTTTATGTAGTTATAACACTAGTGGAGCAGACTCTATAGGAGACCCTGTTATCTGCAAAATGCTTTGGGATAAGTTCATCTTTGATGTGCACTATTGGATTATCCATGTGCCAAACCATTAGGTTGTATAATGCATAATGGCTTACACTTTTGTGTGATGCATACTACATTCACAATGGTTGATAAGTGGATGTCGGACTATACATCTTTTATTGCCTGTATAAATCAAATCAGTGTTTCTCTTTGTTCATTGTTCCGTGTTATTTCCAGTTTCAGGTGATCTTTTAAATTGGAGAGGGGAAGGGAGCTGTGGTGCTTTCCAGCAATGCAGGTGTGACCGGTATACATTTATGACCGACTAGCCATGTCCATTTAGAAGGTTAGCATCTATCTTTGTGTTCCTGCGGCGGACTATCCTAACTCTTATGAGTAATTTGTGGGTGTATGAGTTGGCTACTGAATCTGGACAGCCATCTAAATTATGGTAATTATTACTTACTGAAACTGGTTTAGATATTTTAATTTAAGTACAGTAGGAGAAGAGGAGAAAGAGAAATTCTAAGTGAAAATTGTGACTATAAGGATGTACTCCCTCCAGTCTTTTCAATTGCTAACATTTGGTTTGAATTTCTCACATATTCAAATCAACGGTAACAATTTATTTTAACCGTAGGGGTACATCTGTCCTAATTCTTTTTGGATCACTTTAATAATGTTCATTTGCTGTAGATATGGACGAACATCAACTTGTTTTGTGAGAATATGGGTGTTGCTTGAGTATTGCAGTGCTCAAAAGAACCAACACACACATGCTTGCTTCATTTGTTGAGAAATGAAGCATTTATCATTCACGACATTGCAATATGTATGATTAACCTTGATCTTCTTTAGCTAATATTGCTGAATGGTGCTATATTTGCTTAACCTTGCCTACACTTCCTCATCCTGTTTGCCAAAAAATGTTATGTACAGAGTATCTGATATGTAATCTCTGTAGATGACTTGTATTTTCGGACAATATCAACATAAAACTGTCTGGGTGGTGTAGTTGGTTATCACGCTAGTCTCACACACTAGAGGTCCTGGTTCAAACCCGGGCTCAGACATTTGTGCTTTATATCATTTTGGACTTAGAGTTTTAGAATAAAGAAATAACCCAGATCCTATGCTCACCTCCCCTTGTGACAATATGGTTACTGCTGAATCTGTGAACTTCCATCTCTCACTCTTTAAGGTCTGTTCTTCTCTCTTTACTCAGGTTTATTTATTTGACACCAGAAGACCGTTGTTGAATTGAGTTGAACTTTGCTGAATGACGAGTTTTTGCTGCACTAGCTGAGATTCTTATAGAATCAGCATGTCGTCACACAGTGAAGATAGGTTATTTTGCTTAGTACCTTGCAGTGTAGGCTGAGTCTTGATGTCAACAGAGCCTCACTTTGTACATAAGCCATCATTCAGAGTTGAGCTCAAGCAGCCTCTTGCTATCTAAGTCTCTGTAGCAGGGAGGAGATGCATGTTTCCGTAATTTCAGAAGATGTTATTGTCAACACGCATACTGTGCAGGGTTCTAACAGTTTGTTGTCTTCACCTTATTTCTTTTCAATTCAGCAAATAAATAAAATTCTGTGGTGTTTAGTTATGACTTCTGATATGCTCAACATAAGAGTACTGACAACCAGTTGTTGCATTTACTTATTCCTCAAGAGACCAGAAGGGCATCGTCCTTCCTGATGGATGAAGGTCTCCGCTAATAAAGTCGAGAATTCACAGTCTAGTAGCTGATTTGCTTGCTTTAGAATGACCTGGTCTGTTGTGCATCAAGTCCATGCTTCTGCAAAAATAAGCATAAAACATGTTGGTACAAGTGGGTACACTAGCTTTGAGTTCCCGTACAGCACCACACATACAGTCTCGGAACTCGGAAGGCTTCTTTGGGTTCTGTAGTACCAGACTACATATTACAGTTCAGTGAAGACTCTGATCATTTAGTATAGATTCACAGTTTAGTAAGTCATTGAAATTAAGGATTTAGGATTGAATTGTTTCTGGTTTTTTGGCATGTACTAGCTCCTTTTGTTGACATCTACGTATCAGTCCAAATCATTCTGCAAATCAAATCTCATAATATGAGATGAATTTCTCTAAGTATTATTTCAGTGAATGATTTTTAAGTAGCTAAAGAAAATTCTTCGTCCACCATTGTCAAAGCTTGCGAAAGAAGACGGAAGAAATTGGGGAAAATCAGGAAACATTGGTTTTACTGGGCTTAACGGAGTTTTTATTTTTGTGGGTTTCCCAAATTGCAATATTGGGCTCTTGTTCGGTTGTTCCTACGTTAGTTAGAATTTTTTCTTTAAGTGGGTTATTGCGCGTATTACCAATTTGTTTTAGAAGAATCGACTTTTGATTGGCTGGGATGGCGCTTACGTTCTCCTCTTTTGTTGGGTCGACTTCCCCTTTTTCCGAAAGCGGAACAAATTCTAACCGAACAGTAATATTTTAGAAGAACAAAAGTCGTACCATTTTAGACTCGACTCTTGATACATGGAAGAACCGAGTATATATTTATGATTCTACGATTTTTACAATTTGATTCTTGGTTTATGGTTAGAAAATGAAGGCAGGGAAATTTTATAGGGCAGTGTCTGGTTAGGAAATGAAGGCAAGGGATACTTAAATTATTTGCTAAGAAGAGACTCCAACAACGTACAGCATAATCTAGCTGATGATTAGCTAGGTTTTTTCGTCTACCAATCGACAATCTGTACATTTCCATCAGCAAAGACAGATACAAATACAGAAAATATTACATCCAATTGAGAGGCTCAAAGTTTTTTCTGGCCTCCTGTACGATACAGCATCCAGAAATGCGATTAGAACTCACTCATCAGGAACTTCTCATGCAACAACGTTGGACTACTGTACAACTGAGCATTTCCTTTCTGCACTCCGGCTGTAATAAATCCTCAAGAGACAGATGAAAGCTTCAGATTCTACGATGAGTCCTTATAAAATTTGTCGTCTGCAATGATATTGCAGCTGAGCATGCATACACGCCAGCCAGGCATAATGTCGTGGTAACCAAAAAAAGAGCTTTCCACTGCCTTCCTGCAACAAGTATACCGAATCCAGTTGATAGAATGGCCAAGACAGAAAGAGCATTCTTGCATGCTTGGAAGTTCTTGAGAACACCACTGCACTCTTTACAGTGGATCACATGCCTGAAATAGCGGTTAGCCAAGTTAGGAGCATACATTGCTGCCAGTCCGCCCTTTGCAGGGGATGATGCTGAAACCCCAGCGACTAAGCCTGCTGGAGCATGCTCAACAACTGCTGGCACTTCAGGCAGTGATATGGTGTTGTGTCCGAAATGGTACGGCATTCCATGCCCGACTTTATCCATCCATTTTCTGTATTCTGCAACCCATGTGTCAGAAGACTTCAAATTCAGGTACAGTTCCTTTGTTGGGACATTTTCCTTCATCAGAGTCTCGTTTTGAGACGAGAGAAAGCCCATGTCTTGCTCAAATACTTTACTAGCATTCTGATGAAAATACCATGTTGGAAAGAGTTTTGCAATGGGTGATCTTTTTGTCGTTCCAAATCTTACAATAAGCAAGGATTTCCCCTGCCCTGATGGCGTGCAGAGGAAGAGCCCACTGAAGTACTGTTTCACCCCTTTCTCATCAACAAGTTCTCGGTTATTCTGAAGAACACATGGTGCTTCAAACCGCAGAAAGTTGGGTGTAGATTTCTCACTGTCTTTTCCCCACCAACCAGCAAACCCACGGTCTGTCCTCTCTGTGATCTTGAAAAGCAACGCTTGAGCATCTTCTCTTTTTGCAGACCAGTCAGTCCGGTCATGTGATATAGGAATATGGGCTGGATCCATCAGGTTCTCCAGAAGAATGGAGTGATCATATGGAAGTTCATGAGTTGTGGATATATCCTGGAAGCCTGGCCTAGCAAAGTTTTCGAACCAAGGGATCTTCCTGGCATTTGCTGGAGTTTTGAGGGACATCCACACCCAAATCACTCCCTGGCTATCTCTGACTTCATACGTCTTCACACAAGCTTGTTTGGGTATTTTCGCTCCAGATGGAAGCTGTCAGAGAATTCCAATGTTAAATGTATGTCCATAAATAGAAAAGGAAGACAAATCTCCACAGAAAACAAGTAGGTGCAGAAAAATGTGCTGGGATGGACCTGCGGTATCTTCACACACTTGCCCTCACCTTCAAATTGCCAACCATGGTATAAACATTCGAGTCTTCCGTCAACCAACTGGCCCTCTGAAAGCTTAGCTAACCTACACATAAGACATAACATCAACTTATCAATGAGTGCTATATGTAATTTCTCAGACCAACAATGCTTACTAGTTTCATAATTGTGCTCCTAAATTAACAGACATTGTTTTTGGCCTCTCAACCCATGTTTGCTCAGACGTATGGACACAGACACAGGGAGTGTCCAAGAATCAAATAGGGGTCAGCGTGATATATAAGGAACAAGCATTACCACCTCGTAGGTACAAGCATACCACACTGCTCCGAGTCATATATTACTATATGCTAAATAAGTATCACAGTTCTCAGGGTGTTCTACAAATGTTGGTCTCAATCTTACGCGTCTTAAAGTTTCTTTTGAGTCTGATTTGTGTCAATCATTTCAAGTACCCAGGCATCATATTGTACCAACAAGACCAACAAAGCCAAAGGGCTGAAGAAGTCCGGACACTTTATATCCCCAATGTTTCAATAATTCCACCTCCTACTCAAGCAGCTACACCTCATACTATCACTGTCATACTGTCATTTAGAGAATGACCATCTACGGACTCTACGCCTACGAGTGCCAAAGATCACAGCTTCAGGTACAATACTCTAAACCAACCTTCTCTTGTCATCCCTACATGTCTGTCACTGATACAAACCCGTTTCATTCGCCTAAGCTAAGACTCCGTAAATTCGACTACTTAGCAATCACCACAGCCACCTTCAGAATTGTTGCTGCAAAGGCCATATTATCGACAAAGACAACATCTAAGTACACATTTTTACTCAATCAAATCAATTAACATTCAATTCAAAAAGAAAAAGGTAGTGGGCAACAAATTATGCTATTTTTTAACAGTAAGCATTCTTGATGTTGATACAACAACATCAAAACATTATTCTAAAAATAAATTGGGGGTCAAATTGTATACTAATATCTAAGTGTACAGAATTGTCACAAAACAACCCAACAACTTAATCCACACGCTCACACACAACAGTGAAAATACTCGCAACAACAATAACCAAGCCTTAATTCGAAATGATTTGGGGTCGACTAACATGAAACGTAATTGCAAAGACAGTAACTTTAAATTATAATAATATAATATACCTATGAGGGCAACGATCTTCATAACACCTAATCTCATCAGCAGCATCACGGTAAAGAACAAGCTGCTTATGAAAGACAGTGACACCCAAAGGAGCGTCATCAGGAAGATTCTTAGTCAAGTAAAGAGGGTACCATTCTTCTGTCCAATCATAATCAACCACCACTCTTTCACCTCTCTCTTCCGAACCCACCAGCACATCTTCTTCTGCTGCTGCAACATCTCCTGCAACTGCCTCAACTTTTCTGGGTTTTTTTACCAGCCTAAAATTACTGTGATTACGTAAAAAATGGGGTTTTTTTGAGGGTGAAACGCAGAGTATTGGGCTTCTGTTGCTGCTATTAGAAGTAAAAGGAGAGATTTTGGAGAAAGTGGGTGTTGAGAGAAGATTGTAAGGAAGAAATGTTGCCATTTTTTTTGGGATTGTTAGTTTGATTGAAGTGTCCTAGATTGTGCTTGATTAAGGGCTCATGATCGGAGCAGGAAGCTTGTGTTTCACTGTTTTGGGGCAGGCTTCCTCACCACACGTTCTTCTTCGTGTGGCCTTATTCTCTTCAGTTTCACTAATTTTGTACTCCCTCCGTCCCAGCTCAAACACCCGACCCGTTTTTATAGTGGAATAAGAAAAATTGATATAGTAAGTTGAGTGGGGTAATATTAGGAAGAACGAGGAGAGAGAATGTGAGAATTAATAAAAGTAGGAGAGATAATGTGAGAGATGATGTAATAATTTAATAAAAGTATGAGAGAGAAATATGTCCCAAAATAGATGGGGTGTTTGAGGTGGGACGTCTCGAAATTGAATATGGGATGTTTGAGCTGGGACGGAGGGAGTAGTCATTCACCTCTTTAGTCTTTTACGCTGAGCGTAACTCGATCAACTTAACTAGAGTTCTCGGGTCCTGTTCTAAAACGGTAGAAAGTGTGATTCAGTTTCACTAATTTTGTGATTTTGTCATTCAATTCACTTAGTGGGTCACCCCGTTTATATCTATACTACTCCAAATGAGCTCGATCAAATTTGACTAGATTTCTCGAGTTCTGTTCTGAAAATGTAGAAAGTATACTTGAAATTTTTTGCCTATGTAAGTGATTTTGCCCTGATTGGATTTCGGTGAGATCGAGTATATGTCGCCGGAGTTTTTTTTTTGTTTTCACCATTTTGTCATTTACCCCCAACTTTTTTTCTTACCAATTTGGTAGTTTGGCCGAAAATATACTCACAATCACTATGAAAAGTTTTGTCTATATAAGTAATTTTGCCCTAATTGGATTTCGGTGAAATCGATTATTTAAAAAACAATTGAGATATAATAGAACGATAGTTACGATACCTATTACGGAGTAGATCTCAACTTGGTTCAAAATTGAGTTATTTGAATTGAAATGACCAAATTGCTTGACTAAGTAGTAAGGATTTATGAACATGAGTACAAACTACAAAGGTACGGAGGAGTTATCTGCTAAAATAGTTTTTTTCCCAACCCTATTTTGATATTTTTTTTTTTTTTTTTTTTATTTTTTGAGCATTATTTGAATTAATCGTTCCATATTACCTTTGTTCTTTCGTTTCTTAACTTTTGGATTGAACTTTGAATTTTTATCTATTCAAACCAAATGTTAAAAAATGAAAGAAATGCATGGAATATTTATGCATCGGGACGTGGGTCGGACCCCAAACTAGTTTAACATAAAGTACAATATATTCCAGACCACTTATTTTATTAGATTGATGGAAGGCTTTTGATGTGTCATGTACTCATGTGTCAAGGTTTTTTTTTTCTTTTTTTAGGTTATGAGAAACAAGTTTTCACAATAGTTGATTTTGATATTATCAAATACCAAACTTAAAGGAAAAACCCCTCAATATGCGGAAAAATAAAACGGCAAATGCACGTGTTGTCCCTGAGTTTTGACGTTTTGCACATGATGTCCCTGCTTTTGAAACTACTACTCTCTGGTGTCCCTCAGTTTTACACAACCCGACACATGGTGTCCCTGGGTCTAACTCTGTTAACAGAGTTCTATTAAGTGATGACGTGGACGTCATTAGTGGTTGGTGGGAAAATAATTAATGTTGTTAATTATATTTAATAAAAAATAATAATAAAAAAATACATAAAAAATAAAAATTCTCTAAAAATTCCAAAATATTTCAAAGAAAATCCAAATATTGATTTTTCCGAAAATAATTTCGTTTATTGATTTTTCGAATTTTGTTCCCGAAATTATGTTATCGGTGAAAAACACTGTGCACATGGTGTCCCTGAGTTTTACACTTTTGTGCACATGGTGTCCCCCAGTTTTCCAATTTGTGTATGTGGTGTCCCTGAGTTTTCCAATTTAATGCAAATGGTGTCCCTACTTTACATTGAATCCGTTTTT
>JBBYHQ010000011.1:376348-390557 GCA_038382645.1 Spergularia azorica | reverse complement strand
GTTTTAACTTTTTTTAATGAGTCAACATTCCGGCTATCCACGTAGGACAAATCCGGTAAGGTTAGGGCGTTACTCATTAAAAGGTGGTTCTACCATAAAGAAATAAACTTATTTGGTGGTTCCCCAAAAAAAGTTTTTTATTAGATGGTTCCCCAAAAACTAGCAAAAGTATTGGGTGGTTTCCCACAATTTTTTCTTTTATATATTGACCTTCAACTCTGAGAATGATGAAAGTTGATAGTATAATGTCTAGGCTAAGTTATTCTTATGCGACATTCTTACTGATGATTTTGCTGGTATGCCTTACTCCTTCGTATCCAGTTTTTGTCGGCTTGATTGGTCTTATACCTTCTCTTTTATTGCAATCGTCATATTAATAAGTTGTTCTAAAATGGAGCCCTCCGTTTAAACAATAACTCCTAAAAAGCATGGAGCTTAGAGCAACTCCAACGCAAGTGTTTAGATTTGCTTGAACCCCGCCTAGTGTTGGAGTTGCTCTTAGTCTGAGAGATGCGGGTTTTCTGTTTTCGTGACCCTACTATGGTTGTAAAAGAGTTTGACTCGAGGGAAAGGAGCTAAGCTAAGAAGGAAAGATCACTTGTTATAAAATTATGCGCAAGTATGTTATAAGTCTCATGCTTGAGCCAAATTTCTTTCCAAATCCTAGGGTTGAAACGAAAATTCATTTTAGCTGCCTAGAGGTATAAACTTCGATTTGGTTGAGATGTTGTAACAAAAAAGTGTGATGAAGGAATATTATGGGTTAAAGTTGCGTACTCCTATTTTTGAGTTGATACGATAGTAAATTATTCACTCGTATTGAGTTGATACAAGATTCATAGCATTCACTCGTGTTTTAAGTTGATACGATATCCAAATTATTCAATCGACTACATTTTACATACAACCACCACGATTCTGGTCAAGTTAATCACCACATTTTCCCCTGCATTAAAGATGAAACGAGTCATGTATTCAAAGTATCAGCGAATTTTGTGCAGCACAACAGAAACTAATTACTTTGTGCAAACAACATCGATGGAGAATGAGAAATTAGATTGATCCGAATGGCACAAAAGCACACAAGTAACCCAGAGATCCCAAGTCAGTGGCTTCAAAAAGACAATATGCACTTTGCTTGTCAAATCTGGAACTAATGTCACCCCAAATTCACTCTATGGAACTGTAAAATCCACATATGAGCTTCTGTTGGAGATGATAGCTATATCTTCCACAGCAACATCATATCTAAGCAACTAGAAAGTTCTTAAACCAAAAAGTTGCAATTGGACACACTTTGATAGACCAAACATAATGATGAGAGCAGCCGAGCTTCCTCATGACAGCAGCCGAGATATCTAGGCACCGTGTCAAACCAACTTGTCCTTCTCTCGGACCTCTACAACATCCTCAGATTTCAAGCTCGCCAACCACTTCAATAGGCTCCGCGCACAGTCTGAGTCCAAGCGGTAAGACTGATTACCCCACTCGAGGAAGGTAAGTAAACTCTCAGTGGGGATTAGCCGATGCGAAGGTGTACTCTCACAGGCCTCCAACAACGCATCATAACTTCTAATCACAGTATCAAACAATTTGGTACTATAGACAGTCTCCTGCCCTCCATTGGAGACATACCTAACATACTCCTCCCGAAGATCATCAAGAACAATGCTGAACTCCGGCAGAAATCTATCGAACCCTCTTCCCACCTCACGGGTCATGGTGGAAAGGCTCGAAACAACAGTTAATACTCCCTCCAATTCAAAGAGATTTTCCTCTTTCTTTTTACAGTAGTAAGTTGTCATGTTATGGACTACATGTAGACTAAATGAAAGATCCATTTGTCGTGGAATCAAATGGAGTTGGTAGACTGCATTGCAGAATAAAATATGTACTAATTTTTGCAATACGTGAATGATTCATTTGATATAAAAGTAGCTATTAACATGACAACTCAAACATGCAGATAGAAAGAGGAAAAACTCTTTGAATCGGAGGTAGTATGAGATTGTCACGACCCTTTCTTTGCAAGGCCAAGTGAAAATCCAAGAGACAGTACACAAATTTTTCACAGTAGGGTGAGAAGAATTAACACACTCTCCGTCTACGTTACATGGAGGGTAAGTAATGCCACAGAGAGGACAACGCCATTTGCTTGCATTTTCTATAACATTCGAAAGCAAAAGCGCAGAGATTAATTAATACACTCTCCGTCTACGTTACTTTAAACACCCCATAACAAAAATGCAAGCTTATTAAGGAGGGTGTACTGTATACACAATGATCGGTTAATCAAAGTTCCAAAAAATTGCATGGCAGATTAGCTGAGATTCTAATCTAACTTGGTATGCAAAAATTTTGCAACTTTGATGAACCAATTAGTATGTACACTCTCCTCAATAAGTGTGCAGTTTTGCTATGGGGTGTTTAAATGTGGACAGAGAGTGGGAACCAGAGTGTGGGAAATATGTCTTATCATTTAGCTCCATCGGACGTCATTTCAGTCAGTTTATATATATCATTCGGTTTTGCATTGGTACTATAACAGTAGTCAATATGGCAAGCTAAAGTGGATAATAATTACTCTATAAGCCACTTAGGTTATGTATACCCATGATTTGACTTGACAAAAGACCCAATAAACAATCAAACTCATTTCTTGCCCGTCAAAAAGAAAAAGAAAAAAAAGGTTCTCTGTCTTGACAACTTAACTTGATTGATGGAGTTACAACGTGAAAAGTTTTCGGTCACATTGGATAAGTTAGTATAAGTTAACTTAAGAGTAACACTTATACGTTATAAAGAACTTCAAGAGCTGGAAGATTTAACATAAACCGAACTCATAAGTGTAAAGAATAAAGGTCGCAGCCTTTGGCCTACATCACCTGGGGCAGGCACTCCATTGCACTGATCTGTGTCAGATACTCGGTCAACATCGCATATTTGCACAAATATACATCAAATTTTCTAAAAGCAGAACCCGAGCTTTGGTCTCCACTCATTTCTGACAATGACGTCCAAGCCAATGTACCTTTACCTTTGCTAGAATACCAAATGGGACTTTAAGCCTGAAGGTCCGGGGTCCATAAACATCATTTAGTCAGAGCAAACTTCATCCTGCCTAATTAGATTACACCAGTAACATAGCAGGCCACTCACCATCGTGCTGTCTGATGTTGGAGTAATGAAGGAAACTGTTGCATATCAGAAATCATCCAGCTCTAAGATTTGACCATTATACCAACGCCCATCAGTGTGGCGGTCTCTGCACTTTGATCCAACCCCAAATTCTGGCTTCCACGTGGTTTCCACTCCAAGATGCAGATAATTGCTTGGTGGGACTGGCGCTATGCAGCTCTGTGGGATGCCCAGGCTCACTCTCAACACCTTTAGAAGAACACGAAAACCCCTGCATCGCATCAGTCTCTGCCAGAAACCGCGCACGCTCCAAGCCAAGTAATCCTTCTTCGGCATCTTTGATGGAAGAAATAAGCTCTTCTTCAGCCTATATCAATCACAGCATTAAGTTTGTGCACCAGAGAGGCAAAATTAACCCTCATTTATTGCTTTAATTCTCCTTAATTGAATTATTATACAACTTCAGTTGATATAAAAGCCAATAAGAGGGGCACAACAAATCCACATGTAGAAGATTCTGCTTGACATGGAAAACATAACTTATCATTCAGAAGTAATTAAGGTAGAATTCAATTTCTACACATTGCAAGTGTTTTGCTACTGTAATTCTACGTTTTAGCAATGCTTATACCATGCTCCCGGGAGCACAAGGAGCATGGTGGTCTTTCTCACAATAGATGAGTAGGGACCACACTTAAGATAATTTAATCTATTTAAGTGTGGTCCCTACTCATCTATTGTGAGAAGGACCACCATGCTCCTTGTGCTCCCGGGAGCATGGTATAATTTGCGACGTTTTAGGGGAGATCAAAAAACTTGAAAGACTGATTTTAATTAGTTATACTCTCAAAGTACGGCAGACATTACACATCTCCAGGCCTTCCTCAGCCAATCCAGATGTTCACCAAAAAGTATCCTTTGTCAAGCTCACATTTTCCACGAGGATCATCAAACATTAACTTATTATTGGAAGAATCAAATCCCAGAAAAGTAATAGTGACGGAACAATAATCTTGCCACTCCGGTTAAAGTGGATAATTACTTTATAAGCCACTCCGGTTATGTATATCCATGATTTGACTTCATAAAAGACTTAATAAACAATCAAATTCATTTCTTGCCCATCAAAAAGAAAAAAAAGGTTCTCTGTCTTAACAGCTTAACTTGATTGATTAAGTTACAACGTGAGAAGTTTTTTGGTCACATTGGATAGTGTTAGGACTCAACAGTAACACTTACTCCGTATAAGTTATAAAGACTTCAAGAGCTGGAAGATTTCATGGGTGTAAAGAATAAAGGTGGAAGCCTTTAGCCTACATCACCTGGGGCAGGCACTCCATTTCACTAATCTGTGTCAGATACTCGGTCAACATCGCTATAGCTACTTGGGACACGTCATATTTGGACAAATAAACATCAAGTTTTCTAAAGCGGTGAACCCGAGCTTTCGTCTCCACCCATATCTGAGAATGACGTTGAAGTCAATGTACCTTAAGTCTTAACCTTTGCTAGCATATCAGATGGGACTTTAAGCCTCAAGGTCCATGGTCCATAAACAACATATAGCGACAAATGAATTGTCAGATTAGAACGAACTTCATCCTGCCAAGCTAGATTACAGGGATCAAGGAAGGGGTCAGAATAGGGGGAAAAAATTTTCTAAGATTGCCCATCATTGATTATAAGCTCCAAATCTATATGCTTTCTTTTAACTTCAAGGTCAAGTTTCAGGAGAAAACGATAGAAGGCCTATAAATCCTGTTTGTTCCTAATTGGTACATTGTCCACTATCACACTGTCTAGTACCCATTCATGTAAGTTGTTACCACGGGAGAATCACTCAAATATGATGCCAGCAAAAATACAAAGATGCCCACACAATTGACACACACATTATCCTATTCCAGCAGAAATAAGATGCCAGGAAGAAGAAAAGAAAACATATAGCAATAATATAGCAGGGCACTCACCATGGTGTTGTCTGATGTTGCAGTAATGAAGGAAACTGTTGCAGGACAGAAATCATCCAGCTCAAGGCTTTGACCAATATACCAACGCCCATCAGTGTGGCGGAATCTGCACTTTGATCAAACACCAAATTCTGGCTTCCCCGTGGTTCCCACTCCAAGATCGGTAGAATGTAGAGGTTCTGCAGGCAGATAATTGCTTGGTGGACTGGCGCGATGCAGCTCTGTGGGATGCCCAGGCTCAGTCTCAACACCTTTAGAAGAACGCGCAAACCCCTGCATCGCATAAGCCTCTTCCAGCAACCGCGCACGCTTCAAGCCAAGTAATCCTTCTTAGGCATCTTTGATGGAACAAATCAGTTCTTCTTCAACCTAGATCAATCACAGCATTAAGTTCGTGCACCAAAGAGACATAATTAACTCTCATCTACCGCTTTAATTTTCCTTAGTTGAATTATGATACAAGTTCAGTTGATACAAAAGCCAATAAGACGGGCACAACAAATACACATATCGAAGATTCTGCTTGACATGGAAAGCATAACTAATCATTCAGAAGTAAACCTCATTAAGGTATAATTAAATTTCTACACATTGCAAGTGTTTGCAACTGTAATTCAAGATTCTACGGGAGATCAAGAATTCAAGATCTTGTAAGACTGATTTTAATTTAGTCATATTCTCAAATTACTGCAGAAGAATAACACATTACATATCTCCAGGCCTTCCTCAGCCAATTCAGATGTTCACCAAAGTATCCTTTGTCAAGCTCATGAGGATCATCAAACTAACATATCATTGGAAAAATCAAATCCCACAAAAGTAATAGTGACGGAACATTAACCTTGCCTTAATCTTTTCACTTTAAATTCTGAAAATCGTTTCATCTGTTTATTAAAGCGATCACGCAATCTCCATTACTCATTAGATCAATAGTTCATACTTCATGCCAACAAAATGTATCCAATTTGGTAATGACATTCTCATCCACCTCTTGAAGAAAGGTTTTTGAGAAAGAACAAACCGAACAGAGCTACAAAAAGCTTCACTTTTCACCATCATACCCAAACTGACAGAGCTACAAAAAGCAACACTTTTCACCATCATACCCTCCAAAAATTTCTCTATTCCAAAGTGCAACGATTAAGCAAAGCCTTTACAGTCTAGAGTTCTAGACCAACAA
Organism: Spergularia azorica; assembly: GCA_038382645.1. NCBI lineage: Eukaryota > Viridiplantae > Streptophyta > Magnoliopsida > Caryophyllales > Caryophyllaceae > Spergularia > Spergularia azorica. Next base: position 384,269 of record JBBYHQ010000011.1, on the reverse strand, counting down.
ATTACTATTGTTGAAACATATCGCCCTCATATCAGCTTGACATCTAGCCATGACCATTATATTCTCATCAAGATTACAGCTTCACCCAAAAAGCAGCAATCTTTGATAAAAATGCTCGGGTTTAACCCGTGTCTAATCCTACTTTCCTCATTAAAATTCAAAGGTAAGCTAAGCCAACAAATATCGATCCTAAAACCAATTGGCAATACGCGAAATGACCCACTCCGCGATTTTACTCACTCCTCTTCTCCAACAACACAATCAACATATATCTAAACATCAATAAATCCATAACAAACTACATTTTCTGAGCAATTGAAATAATTACTAATACCGCACGCATTCTCTTTCAATCAATCAAAGCTTCAAAACTAAACAACCAAAAATTGATAAAACGCAGTAATTTGAACCGAACAAAGAAGATTAAGATAAACCCTAAAAAGAAAATAGAATGAAAAAAAGTGATGAGAAATTACAGCGAGAAGTTCGGAGTTGGTGGGGTCGGAGAGTAAAGCATCTTTGATAGAAGAGAGAGAATCCTTCTGCTCTTCTAATTGAAGCTCCAATTGATCTTCTAGGAACCCTAGACTCTTCGTCCGCCATTGTTGAAACTTGCGAAAGAAGACGGATGAAATTGGGGGAAAATCAGGGAACGATAATTTTACTGGCCTTTCCCAAATTGCAATTTAGGGCTTTTGTTCAATTTTTCCTACCTTGGTTAGTGGGTTATCGCGCGTGTTGCCAATTTGTTTTAGAATCGACGTTTGATTAGATGGTATGGTGATCAGATTCTCCTCTTTTGTTAGGTTGGTTTTTTTTTTTTTTGGGTTGCTAAATGTAACCTAAAAAATACTAGCGTAACCTATTTTTTTTCATTTTTCTTCCACAATTACCCTTAATGATATCCCCTACCTACAAGTAGGGACCAAAACCTAACTAGGGACCGCCCGTCACCTGTCACCATGGCTCTCGTCCCCTGCGACGATGCCCTCCTCTCCACCCTTCACTTTCTCCTTTTCTCCATTCTCTTGGCGGCGATGATTGGAAGGGGTGACGTCATTTGAGGCAACTAGGGGGTCGGGGAAGGGGCGAACGGTGGTTTCCGTGGGCTGGGAGGACGGATATTGGTAGTGTGTGTGGGAAATGGAGGATCGAGAGGAGAGAGAAGGGTCGTGAAGATGGGGCACCCCACGATAGTAGCCCGTGATAGCTCAGTTGGAGACGCCGGTGTGTTGCGTGGCTGAATGGTGGTTCTCGCCGGTGGATTGGTGGGATCGCCAGTGGGGGCGCCGGTGGTACCGGGGCGGTGGAAGGGTGGGAGATAGGACATGGGAGAAGAGAGAGGAGAGAGAAGGATAAGGATGACTGATGAGTTTAATTCAAAATTTAATTAATTTTAATTTTTTTATGGTCAAAATCTGAAAGATTGAGATTTCATCTGTTAAAATTATTATAAATAAGATTTAGGGTATTTGTGTTATTTTGGAAAAAGTGGGGACATAATGGGTATTTCACCAGGTTACGTTAGTAGAAAAAAAGTTGCGTTTAGCAATCATGTTTTTTTTTTTGGATAGAATTATATATAAGTGAACGTTAATATTTTAGAAGAACAAAAGTAGGAGCATTTTAGTGTCGAGTCTCGACTCTTGATACATGGAAGAACCGAGTATATGTTGTGATTCTACGATTTTTACGATTTGATTCTAGGTTTATGGTCAGAAAATAGAGGGAAATTTTATAAGGCAATGTCTGGTTAGAAAATGAAGGCAAGGGATACTTAAATTACTTGCTAAGAAGAGACTCCAACAACGTACAGCATAATCTAGCTGATGACTAGCTAGGTTTTTTCATCTACCAATCGACGACAATCTGTACATTTCCATCAGCAAAGACAGATAGAAATACAGAAAATATTACATCAGGCTCAAAGTTTTTTCTGGCCTCCTGTACAATACAGCATCCAGAAATGCGATCAGAACTCACTTATCAGGAACATCCCATGCAACAACGTTGGACGACTGTACAAGTGAGCGTTTCCTTTCTGCACTCTAAATTCTCATGAGACAGATGAAAGCTTCAGAGTCTACGATGAGTCCTTATAAAGTTTGTCGTCTGCAAAGATATTGCAGCAGAGCATGCATACACGCCAGCCACACATAATGTCGTGGTAACCAAAAAAAGAGCTTTCCACTGCCTTCCTGCAACAAGTATAGCGAATCCAGTTGATAGAATGGCCATGACAGAAAGAGCATTCTTGCATGCTTGGAAGTTCTTGAGAACACCACTGCACTCTTTACAGTGGATCACATGCCTAAAATAGCGGTTAGCCAAGTTAGGAGCATACATTGCTGCCAGTCCGCCCTTTGCAGGGGATGAAGCTGAAACCCCAGCGACTAAGCCTGCTGGAGCATGCTCAACAACTGCTGGCACTTCAGGCAGTGATATGGTGTTGTGTCCGAAATGGTAGGGCATCCCATGTCCAACTTTATCCATCCATTTTCTGTATTCTGCAACCCATGTGTCAGAGGACTTCAAATTCAGGTACAGTTCCTTCGTTGGGACATTTTCCTTCATCAGAGTCTCGTTTTGAGACGAGAGAAAGCCCATGTCTTGCTCAAAGACTTTACTAGCATTCTGATGAAAATACCATGTTGGAAAGAATTTTGCAATGGGTGATCGTTTTGTCGTTCCAAATCTTACAATAAGCAAGGATTTCCCCTGCTCTGATGGCGTGCAGAGGAAGAGCCCACTAAAGTACTGTTTCACCCCTTTATCATCAACTAGTTCTCGGTTATTCTGAAGAACACATGGTGCTTCAAACCGCAGAAAGTTGGGCGTGGATTTCTCACCGTCTTTTCCCCACCAGCCAGCAAATCCACGGTCTGTCCTCTCTGTGACCTCGAAAAGCAACGCTTGAGCATCTTCTCTTTTTGCAGACCAGTCAGTTCGGTCATGTGATATAGGAACATGGGCTGGATCCATCAAGTTCTCCAGAAGAATGGAGTGATCATATGGAAGTTCATGAGTTGTGGAGATATCTTGGAAGCCTGGCCTAGCAAAGTTTTCGAACCAAGGGATCTTCCTGGCATTTGGTGGAGTTTTGTGGGACATCCACACCCAAATCACTCCTTGGCTATCTCTGACTTCATATGTCTTCACACAAGCTTGTTTGGGTATTTTCGCTCCAGATGGAAGCTGTCAGAGAAATCCAATGTTAAATGTATGTCCATAGAAAAGGAAGACAAATCTCCATACTAAACAAGTAGGTGCAGAAAAATGTGCTGGGATGGACCTGCGGTATCTTCACACACTTGCCCTCACCTTCAAATTGCCAACCATGGTATAAACATTCGAGTCTCCCGTCAACCAACTGACCCTCTGAAAGCTTAGCTAACCTACACACAACATCAACTTATCAATTAGTGCTACACGAAATTTCTCAGAACAACAATGCTTACCAGTTTCATAAATGTGGTCCTAAATTAACAGGCATTGTTTTTGCCCTCTCAATCCATGTTTGCTCAGACGTATGACACAGACACAGGGAGTGTCCAAGAATCACATAGGGGTCAGCGTGATATATAAGGGTCAGGCATTAACACCTCGTAGGTACAAGCATACTACACTGCTCCGAGTCAGGTGATAACTGACTACCTGTCCATGAAGTGACATCTAGTTATAACCTGGCATTATTATCTGCTAGTTAAGCATCACAATACTCAGGGTGTTCTACAAAAGTTGGTCTCAATCTTACGCGTCTTAAAGTTCCTTTTGTGTCAATCATTTCAAGTACCCAAGCATCATGTTGTACCAACAAGACCAACAAAGCGGAAGGGCTGAAGAAGTACAGACACTTTACATCCCCAATGTTTCCATATTTCTACTCTCCTACTCAAGCAGCTACACCTCATACTATCAGTGTCATACTGTCATTTAGAGAATGACCATCTACGACTCTACGAGTGCCAAAGCTCAAAACTTCAGGTACAATACTCTATACCGACCTTCTCCTGTCATCCCTACATGTCTATTACTGATGCAAACCTGTTCTATAAATGAGTTCTCCAGGAAATGCTCAATTAGCTTAACGTCTCATTCGCCTAAGCTAATACTCCGTAAATTCGACTACTTAGCAATCACCACAGCCATCTTCGGCAAAATCAATACAGAATTGCTGCTGCAAAGGCCATATTATCAACAAAGACGACATCTAAGTACAAATTGATACTCTATCAAATCAGTTAACATGAACCCTTTCAATTCAAAAAGAAAAAGGTAGTGGGCAATAAATTAAACTATTTTTCAACAGTAAACATTCTTGATGTTGATACAACAACATCAAAACATTATTCTGAAAATAATTTGAGGGTCAAATTGTATACTAATATCTAAGTGTACAGAATTGTCACAAAACAACCCAACAACTTAATCCACACGCTCACATAAAACAGTGAAAATACTCGCAACAGCAACAACAGCAACAACAACAACAACAACAACAACCAAGTCTTAATCCGATATAATTTGGAGTCGACTAACATGAAAATTAAGTGCAAAGACAGTAACTTTTAAGTATAATAAAATAATATACCTATGAGGGCAACGATCTTCATAGCAGCGAATCTCATCAGCAGCATCACGGTAGAGAACAAGCTGCTTATGAAAGACAGTGACACCCAAAGGAGCGTCATCAGGAAGATTCTTAGTCAAGTAAAGAGGGTACCATTCTTCTGTCCAATCATAATCAACCACCACTCTTTCTCCTCTCTCTTCCGAACCCACCAGCACATCTTCTGCTGCTGCAACATCTCCTGCAACTGCCTCAACTTTTCTGGGTTTTTTCACTACTGATGATTGCCTAAAATTACTGTGATTATGTAAAAAATGGGGATTTTTTGAGGGTGAAACGCAGAGTATTGGGCTTCTGTTGCTGCTGTAAGAATTAAAAGGAGAGATTTTGGAGAAAGTGGGTTTAGAAAGAAGATTGTAAGGAAGAAATGTTACCATTTTTTTTGGGATTGTTAGTTTGATTGAAGTGTCCCAGATTGTGCTTGATTAAGGGCTCATGATCGGAGCAGGAAGCTTGTGTTTCACTGTTTTGGGGCAGGCTTCTTCACCACATGTTCTTCTTCGTGGCCTTAATTCTCTACGGTACTTCAGTTTCACTCAATTTGTAGTCATTCGTTTCTTTACGTCGAGTCTAACTTGATCAACTTAACTAGAGATCTCGAGTTCTCTTTTAAAAATGAAGAAAATATTGAGAATTATTATCGAGAAAACTTTGTTTGTGGTCTTATTCTCTTCACTCCTTCGGTAATTCAGTTTCTCTAAATTTTGTGATTTTGACGTTCACCTAGTGGGTCACCTCGTCTATACTATACCAAATAATGCTCGATCAATTTGACTAGATTTCTCGAGTTCTCTTCTGAAAACTTTTACCTACGTATGTAAGTTTGCACCGATTGAATTTGAGTGAAATCGAATATTTAAAAAACAATTGAGATATACCGTAGTATTCCGCATATGGAACCATTATGATGCCTGTTAGATGTCATTTTGGGTAAAAAATTCAAAATTGAGTCAATTTGATTGAAATGACCAAATTGCTTGATTAAGGAGAAGGATTCAGGAACATGAGTACAAAGGTACGGAGTAGTTGCTTTACTTTGTTATGTTGGGGCAGAGCTCGTGATCACATGCACGTTCTTCGTTGTCGTATTGTTTTCGAATCGATCGGGTAAAATATTAAGGCCTCATTTGATAGGTCTACATCTTTTTGAAGTGATCTGATCAGAATGTCTCTAATTTGATTTGATTTGATTTGATTTAAATGACTCTAAGCTGATTTAATCTAATCTGAATTTGTTGAAATTTTGATTGAATTTCTACGTATTATTATCAATTATGGACTTAATATATTGATAATTATTTGAACATTTCTGATCTGATTTGATTTGAATGACTCTGAACTAATCTGAATACTACTTTTATTAAACCTATCAAACAGGGTCTAAGTCCAAGCGAAATCTATTTCGTTTATGCCTGATATGTGTAAACAATTTATATACCCAAATTTATATTACTTGTGTTGGAAATTAGAAGGACTAATCTTATTGCGGAAGCGATCGGATCATTGTGTTCGCCTACTGCCCACAAGCACGTCGATTCATCACCTCCGAGTTACTAGAGTTCCGGTATACGTCCACGCTAGAAGACCCAAAGTATGGTAGACTAACGTGATGTACTACGAAACATGTGTATTTAATTTGCGTGCATAATCATATATTATTCTCAGCAAATCTGGTTTTGGGCCAATATATAACCTCAAAAGAGGAGTTACATACTAATGGGATAGTAACAACCTACTAATTATAGCCGTTACTAATTACAAAAAATTGTATTAATATGGACATGCATGGAAAAACATTTTTTTTTTTCCTTCGTGTATACACTAACTCATCAGAGACCGTATAAGATCTCGCATGTCATTGTAAATCCAATAACCGGAAGTACTAGGCATGATTGTGAGCTACTAATAACCGGAGTAGGATATACCTACCATTCTGTACACGTGAAAGCTAAAATGTTAACAATCGAAAGGAAACGAGCGACGGAGTGATGGGAGTTTATGCAAATAAATGACCCACACAGAGCAGCCACTAGTATTTTCAACCGAGACATATTGATTATGCAACCACTTCTCACATGATGTCCCAGAGTCCGCAGAAAGCAGCTTTGTGGGCTATTCAACAGTCTATCAGAATTCCAACAACCAACCCCCACAAATTACAGGTAATAGTTCGTTGATTTGTAATAGTTCGTTGATTTGTCAGATAATACTCTAGTTTCCAGTCAGCAATATAATGTGCAAAAACAATGTGCATGCAAAAACAGTAATTTAGATTACTCCGTATTAGTTAGCTTAATTATAACCAATTGTATTTATTGATTTACATGTTGCTGGTTGCGTTACTAATTGATTGTACAAATAAATGCATGTTTTTGGTTTAATGGAAATAGTCCTGACGGAATAATGTCATTTAATAAAGAAAAACACCAAAGGTAATATTTAATGTAAGGTGTTTACCAACCTTGGAGTAGTGATTAGGTCTTCAAAATAAAATAAAAAGTCGTAACCCACGAACCTTCCTAAAGGACACCTTAGACTCTTCATAAGCGTTAACAGAAACAAAAATATCAGCATGTCTTTAAAACCGAATCGCAAATTGTTCTCACTCGATATCGTTGCTCTAACTTTTAGTTACGTGTGATTCTTACACGCCCATCAACAACCTATTTTGACACTTTATCTTAGGACTAAATTATGACTTGCATGAGAAAGCGCAAAAATGACTACCCGAAAATAAGTCCGCCACTACCTTCTCATCAACCCCTCTACAAACATTCAGAAGAATGACACTGAGAAGATTATCATCATCAAAATCAGTGGAGGGTGCTGCAGAATTTTAATTAAAAGAAAAAATTGAAGCAAAAAAACCAAAAATTCATTTCATGCTTTACAACAACCGATCACAAAGGACATGTAAACACCCAAAAGTGGGATATTAAGGGTAGTTGGACAGCACAGTAACTCAGTCTGTCCTGCAGCACAGTACAGTGATACATCCTTGGGATGAATGAAGTCCACCATAAATTCTCTGCCAGCTCCTTCTTATTAAAGCTTCATGCCCCCTCTACTCATTCACCTTCCTAACCATCTACCCAAAACAAGTTAATGCACCTTTAAACTATACTAGATATCATACATATCATATAGTATAAAGTTTTTTATGCAATTGTAGTAGTAGTAGTATACTATATAAATCTGACAAAAGGGAACCTTTTTTTTTCTCCTTTATCAGATGTTCATGCAACATTGACTTGGGAAAGTGTAATAATTTCTGGGATTTCTCATGGGAAA
>JBBYHQ010000011.1:364586-375239 GCA_038382645.1 Spergularia azorica | reverse complement strand
ATGTTTAGTTTTCCTTTTTGACGATCTAAGCTTTGTTGCTGCTGAAGTTTTTGCTTTGATTGAAAGTTTCCTACTTTTTGCTCATTGTGAATCTATTTGTGTTATTTGCACATACTAGTATATAACATTGTTGTCCTTCGAGAGATAGTGGCAGTGAAAATGTATGACTCGAAGGGATATGAGTTGTTTTTGTTTCGGGACCATTTTGGGTCATATAACATGGATTATATACTTTGCCTTTGGCCAAGTTTGGTCACTCATTTGAAAGTAGCCAAATGTTCTCAAAACATTTCCGTGAACAGCCTTGGAGTGCCCTTGATGGATATGAGGGCCGATTCCTCACATTTAGGGAGTTTTTTAAGCCCCTTCACCTCACTTCTCCCATTGAGGCTAACATTAGTTTTTGGCTTTAAATTTTGGTAAAAACCATAATATTTTTCCTAAGGGCCCACAAAAATTTGAGTCAGTTTTGTTACGCGACTATTTTAGGACACAAGCCGTGGATTTTAGTTCATGGTTTTGGCCAGTTTTTTCAAAATATGTATTAATTCTCAAAATATTACCATGGACACTGTTGGAGTGCTCTTTAAGGATGTGAAGGGTCATATCTCCGTCTACAGGGTCCTTTGAACCCCTCAAACATCCATCACCTTTGCTTAATTCGGGGAACCTACCAAGTATGTTTGACTCGTATATCTGCTCGAATCCCTAATATAATCTCGACAAGTTCTCATAAAAACCTAGTCGTTTTAGGCTCAAAATCCCGGTTTATGTCTTCGGTTGTGTACAATTTTGGCCTTTTTTCAAATTAGCGAATTCATCACAAAACTTTATCATCAACTTCATCAGAGCGCCCTTCATTGATCGATGGACTAAATCCCTTATGTTAGGAGTGCTTGATGCCTGTTAAGGCTCCATGATACGTCATCCGTTGATTATAGTGTGTTATTGCTGATTTCTGGAAGTTAACAAAGGTTTTTGGCTCTAATATTTTGCCAAAACCTATAATATCACCCTTAGGAAGTCCCACAAAATTTCAGCCTTTTTTTGTTTTGGACCATTTCATGTATATTTTTTATTTTGGCTACATTATCTAGAGTAGCCAAATATTTTTTAGAACTGGACCATCATTACCATGAAAATGCCTTTGATAAATATGAGGGGTTGACTCACACGTTTTGGTAGTTTTAAAGCCTCCTACGGCACGACACTCTGTGAAGCTAGCATGTGTACTTAACCGATCTAGGGCATCTAACATGGGTTTTTAGATGTAATATTTTGCCAATAAACTTTATATGACCCCTAGGAGCTCCCACAAAATTTGGGGACATTTTAATTTCGGGACCATTGGTGTCAAAACAGTGGATTATTATACTTCGGTTTGCCAATTTTAACCACTTTTTTTAAAAGTAGCCAAATGTTCCAAAAACTTTACCGTGGACAACAATTGAGTTCACTTTTATAATATGAGGGCCGGATCGCTGTATTAGGTAATTCTTTGAGCCTATTTTGCACACCGCATCCGATTGGCTAGTGACCTTTTTTTTCCCAAATTTGAGAACCTATCGTAGGTTTTTGGCTCTAATATTTTGTTATTATCCTTAATATTACCCCTAGGGATTAAACAAAAAAATTGAGTTATTTTTGTTATGGTGCCATTTGGGCTAAAAACCGTGGACTATAGTCTCGTACTTTGGCCATGTTAGGCCACTTTTTTTCAAATTATTGAATTGTTCTCAAAATATTACCGTTGACACCTTGGGAGTGCACTCGATGAATTTTAGAAGTTAGTTATCTCGTTTAAGAGGCTCCACCTTCCATCCAATCAAGCCTAGCTTGTGCTTTTGACTGATTTGGGGCATCTGTCATAGTTTTAGCTCTAATTTTTTGCCACAACGCATATTATGACTCCTAGTACCTACTATAATATTTTGAGCCATTTTTGTTCCGGTGCGATTTTTTTACCAAAAACCGTGAATTAATAACTTCATTTGTCAAAAATTTGACCACATTTTTAGAAGTAGCCATATGTTCTCAAAACTTTATAAGGGATACCCTATGAGTGCCCATTTTTTATATGAGAGTTGATTTCCTTGTTTAGATCGTTCTTTAAGCTCATTCATCACACACCACCGAATGAGGCTAGCATGCGTTTTTTGCCAATTTGGAGAACTTACCATACGTTTTTTACTCTTTAACATTTTGATTAAACCTTTAATATTCTACGTAAGAGCTTCGACAAATTTTGAGCCATTTTTGTTCCGCGGCCTTTTTTGTTTGAATACAGTGGATTGTAGCCTTCAATTTTGACCATGTAGGCCACTTTTTTGAATAGCTTGTTCTTCAAACATTGCCACAAACACTTAGGAGTGCCCTTGATATATTTTTTTTTGGGTACAAAGTGCCCTTGATATATTTGAGGTGCTAGTTCTCCCCCGTTTGGGGGTCCCTTAGTTCCTATTTGGGTAGCTAATTTAGCCTAATCGTCACACATCATTCGATGAGGTTAATGTACGTGTTTGCCAATTTTGAAAACCTACCATAGGTTTTTGGCTCTAATATTTTAATAAAGCCCATAATTTTACTCCTATGGGCTTCCACAAAAAAATGAGCCTTTTTTGTTTCAGGCCATCTTTTCCCTATATACGGGGAATATTGCCTTTGGTTTTGGCCATGTGGCCACTTTTCTAAAGAATGTAAATGTTTTAAAAGATCATCATAAACACCCTTAATAAATTTGTGGGGCTGCTGCTTCTGTTTGAGGTGCTTTTAAGCCCCCCTGTATCCCGTCAACTGTTATGGCTAGTGTGTGGTTTTTGCTGGTTTGAGGTGCCTATCATATGTTTTTCGCTCTAATAGTTTGCACAACACATAATATGATTCCTAGGAACTACTAGATTACTGTGTATGTCCCAACTATTTAACACCTCTGGTGATGCAAACATTATAGACAAGACGCATAATATGTTTCATGTTATTCTGTGAAGCAGAACTTTATTTGTTTGGTACTCATAAATGATTGAAGCCTATGCTTCACCACTGTTGGATAGTTCAACATGTTTTGTGTAATCTCGGTTTGGCTGAGCACATGCTAACTATGTACTAGGGCTTTAGGCTTATGCAGATGTAATTTTCAGATTTTTTTTCACCTCTCAAGCTCCAACTGTGTGGCTATTTTGTGGATAGTGAGCTAAACTTTTTTTTTTCTTTGAGCTTTCTAAGATCTCCTGCATGTGAGGCTTGATGGACTGTTTGTGTTTGTGTTTATGTTATAATCCTGCTCTTCTTCTAATGTAACGAAATTCTCCTTTTCTTTGAAAGATAGATGGATTAGTATTCATGTGTCTTCTGTTTAATAGATAGAAGAGCATTATGGTGGTCAAGGATTGAGCGTGGTGGGTTACTTCCACGCAAATGAAAGGTCTGATGATTGTGAGCTCAGTAATGTTGCAAAGAACATCGGAGATCATCTTTGTCGATACTTCCCTCAGGCTGGAATTCTTTTGGTACGTAATGTGGCTTCGGTTTGTTCAAATTGTTTTTCCACATTACATGTTTCTGTTTAAGAGCTATTAAGGTGTGTGTTATTATCTCTTTATTTCAGCTGATATTAGTTTATCTCTTGTTTGGCTCATAGTTGGACAACAAAAAACTGGGAGCTTTATCAAAAACGAAAGATCGCAGCCCAGTAATGCAGGTAGCTCCTGTTCATATGAATTAATTACCAAATACTTCTTGTAAATTTGTATGTTCTACATTACTGATCTTCTTCTTCTTCTTCTTCTTCTTCTTCTTCTTCATATCGAGGATGAGTAGTAGTATGAGTTGTTGTAGACTTGGAATAGCCGCTTTCTTATGTTCTTATCTCAATTGTTCATTATACCTCATGTGGGTGTTTGGGGAATCCTTAACCATATATTTTTATCTCGGTTTGTGATTGGACTGTAGAATGAACAAGCTCATGGGATGAGAACTTATCCCAGAAATGGTTGGGACAAACTTCTTGTTTGAGGATCATGGTTGGGACATGGAGTTATTTAATTGGCATTCACTCCCTCCATAAAGGTCGTCTTATAGCATTCGGCTGCAGTTTCTGAGGGAAACTAAAAAATAATAGGCACAGCTGGGTTATGATTAAATAGAGGCTGTACTACAAAAAATTTCACTCAGAAATAAATTTACCACCGTCTATAGTCACCACCGCGTTCCTGTAATGATATCACCACCACCAACACTATATGACCACTTATTTTTTACTGCCTTCACCACCATGACCAACACCACAAGATCTTCAACCATCAATTCCACCATCATATCATATCAAAATCAAACTCTCAACGCAGCCCCTTCATCTTTACCATACAAAGAATTCGAACTCTTCATCAAGCAAAAACACACTCACCACTTCACATCTATGAAATGTGAGAGGATCTGGAGAGCGTTGGACGCTGAGGCTGGTGCAGCGATTTGAGTGAGTTGGGATGGGGAGGAAGAGATGGGTATTAAGGAAAGAAGGTGAGAGGACGGAGGAGATGGGTTACATATCTGGGCGTTCAAGGACGGAGGAGGGGAAGAAAGATCATCACTCACCACTGCTGAGGGAGATGAGAGAGTGAGGGAAGTTACCATTAAGTAGGTAAGTGAGTGATAAATATAGTTATAGTGAGTTAAGGCTGAGTTGACTCAAACTTTAACAGGGCCATGTCATTTTATGTAAATAGACCCTTCTTATTAGGGCAATGATGTTTTTTTTAGCTAGACAAAATTGCCATTTTTGGGTATTGGAAGAATATACACCAGAAAAGGGTTAGTAGAAAAAAAGAGTGTAAGGCATTTCTGGGTTTTATCTAAATGTAGGATAGGGAGCAATGAACTTCTGAATTTTTAAGAGCAAAATTCTACTGTAATTGTGGAGGAAAATGAGGCCTTGGATTGGGAGGCGTGAGATACTTTTTCTGATTTATTGTTGCAAATTTCATGGTTGGTTTTGGCCCAGGCTCAGCATTTGTGAATTGTGTGAAGGAACACGCACACACCCAACAAAAAAAAAGGAAAAGAAAAAGAAAAGTACTATCTCATTTTTCAACTTTACCAGAAATCTGTTTGGTATTCAGATGCTCCATGTTGACTTGACTTGACTCTATGAGAAGCGTGTGGCTAGTTCTTTCTAATGGTAGATTTGGTGCTTGTGCAGTATATTGTCATTATATTGATTGCATGTTTTTTTCAAAATTTCTTTGGATGAGGTAATGAGCATTACACCACAATTGTATGACCTGATCCCTTGGCTTCCAAATTTTAACTTTGTAAGATGGCTATTGAAATGTAGTAACAATAGTGGATTGCTTGTGCTGCTTTATTTGTTAAGTGTGGCTGACTGTACTTGCAGACAATAGCTGTCTTGCCTAGTGACGAGTCATTTATTTAAAGTTTTCCGCTGCTGTAATTACATTGTGTTTGTTTTGTATCAGCTTTACAGAAGAGATGGATCTAAATGGAAGGTGTCTGGCTTAGAGGAGGGTGGCCGACTAGTAATGAAGGAGCCATCCGCCAATGTAATGTTACTAGATTATGTATCATCTAAGAAATGGGAGGACATAGTAGACTTTGACGATCACCTCAACGACATCACCAGGTAAGCTCTTATACTATTCCCTTTCACAGTGCTCTGAGTTCTAGTGTAGAATTGAGAGTCATCAAGCTATCTTTTTCTTCTCGCAGAGATTGGCTAAATGCTGATTTATTCAAGTGAAATACTTGAAGTTGTATGGTTTTTCCTAGGAGCTTGATCTAATTGATTCTGCGTATCTAGCTTGGGATGAGTAAAGAGGAAATGACTAGATGGATGAATTGGTTCGAACTTGTATCTTATGGTTTTTGTTTTTAAATTATCCGTTTTTCCTCCTTGTACTTCGATCACTTGAAAAATTCCTGGCTTCCTGTAAACCGCCAAGAGCCAGATGAGAATTTTGAAGAGTCTATACTTTATTTATGAACACTTCCATTTTTTCGCTTTTACTTGCTCTTTGCCCATCCTTCTTCAGATTGCGATGCCTTGCACTTTCATCAATATTTGCTGGTAATGTCAGGAGTTTTTTTGTCTGAAATTGATGGTGACTTGTGAATTGTTATTGATCCACACTTCGGTTATCTTTATCCCTAAGACTCAGTTCAGACTCAAGACTCTGCCACATCAGCTTTCCACTCACTTCCTTTCAGACTCTAAACACTTAAGACTCATCCCAAAACAACACTTTATCACTCAGACTCACTTAAGACTCACTTCATTTTACATTCAATAATTTTAATTGGCTAAAAAATACAATTTTTACTATCAAAAAAAAAAAAAAAAAAAAATTACAAACTCACCTTTTTGGGTCTTGGATTTCCAAGACCCTCCTCAAGACGTCTTAGCCTCAAGACCCCTTTATTGCTAAAACATCCCAAAGTCTCATGCAAGTCTTGGGCCCAAGACTTGCAATAAAGACAGTCTTAGTTTGTTGAAAGCAGGGTCTTTTGCAATTGTAGATTGTAGCTTTCTCAGGCTCAACGAATACTCGTTGTACTTCTATGTGTAGATGCCCTTTGATCCCAATGACCAGATTTAGGTTGAAGAGATCGAGTGCTAATAGACTCCGATTTAGCTCAACCCCATATATTTGATAAATGCAGGGCTTTGATTACCAATCTATGGCCATTATGGACTTCTATGTCTGGTTTTCTTATTTATTTCATTTTCTTTCATGTTATAGTTTCCATACGTCATGTTTCTTCATTTGTTTCCTTATATTAACAATACATTATCAAGAACTGAGTTTAGTCGATCCCAAATCATTCCGGGAGCTCGAATTCGAAGTTATTAATGAAGTAACTCTTTGAACATCAAGTTACAGCCACAGGTGGGCAACTGTGCATGCATTTACCCTATGAAAGAAGAAATCGTGCATTCACGTAAGAAAATAATACTGGGGGAATCAAATCAGAAAAACAAAGATAAATAGTCGCAAGTGGAGTAATAGTAATGTCAATCTTACCCCCACTCCCAGTTATTATTGATCGAGCATCTGCATGCTTTATGGGACAAGAAACAGATAATGACCACTCTTTCCCTGTCTGATTATCGTATTCTAACAGTAATACAGTATGCACAAGTCGATATCTCTTGAGATATTAACGTTAATTTACAAGTCGGGAGCATATTTTAATCGCTCCAACAAATATAGATTAGCGATATGTAAAACTGCGGAAGTTTATTTGGTTAATTCAAGAGAAATAGAGAAAGTAATAAAATTCTTTTGAGACATCCGTAAGAGTAGGTGCAAGTCCTTTTAATTATGCCAAATTGCCAACCCACGTTATAGCATACTCCTAATAAGCTTGGTTTTAAGATGTGGAGTACTATGTAATCTTGTAAATGTCTGCTCATCCATATTCATCACTACTCCATATAAAATACATACACATGCACATCAGGTACTATCTCAAAATAGCACCATTACAAAAATGGCTCAAACTTCGAGACAATCCCTAGTAGAGTCAATATTGTTTCTAAATAAATGTACAAGTCAATTTTTTTTCGGAAAATGCACGCGGTACCCCTGTACTTTGGGGGTTTACACACGGTACTCCTGTACTTCAACTTAGCGCACACGGTACTCTCGTACTTTTAGGAACTATACAGTATGCCCTTTTTTAACTCCGATCCCTTTAGTTTATGCTTAATAATGTTGACATGACTACAATTAACTTAAGTTAATTACCAAATAATATAAAAAAAAAATTACGATAATAATTAGAAAAAATCAACCCTTACACCTTCATTTTTCTCTCTCCTCTCCCCTTCCCCTTCCCCTTCCCTGCCCACCACCACCACTTACTAACTTACAAAGTAGGTTAATATATATTAAGGGGGATAAGTTGATGTTTGATGTGTAGTCAGTATGTTAATAATGTAGGATGGTTGCTTAAATAAAGCACTAAAAAGATTCTCTAATGATATTATGAGGGAAGAAGCAAGAAAGGGTATGGTGTGCAGTTTTCAAAAATACGGGGGTACCGTGTGCACTAAGTTGGAGTACAGGGGTACCGTGTACAAACCCCCAAAATATAAGGGTACCACGTACATTTTCCGATTTTTTTTTCCAACAAGTTCCTAAATCAGCAAAACGCACACTAACCGAAAGCCGACTACATATCATTAGATTCATATCTAAAAATTGTCGGACCAGCCCAAACCACACCAAACCAGCCCAAACTTGAACTCCTGAAGTAGTGGAGAGAACCAAAGGTCGTCGTTTTGCTCTCGACCTTCCCCCAAATTAATCTTTTTTATTTTTCAGATCTTATTACTCCATAATTCTTTGCAAAATTAAGTACTACAGTGCATCACATTTTGCATCGCGTTAAAGCACGATCGGGCCTGGGCCGTACCCTGTAGGAGGAGAGAGAGTCCGCTTCATAAACCTAAGGAGGTTCCATCCTAAAACCAATTGGCAATAGGAGGAGTAACTCCTTGGTTTATATACGACTCAACTTTCTCCTCTTTTTCCAATGTGGGACACTCACAGGTGGAGCTCACTATAACACTCCCCCTTACGTGTGAGTTCCCTTATTACTCAGCAGGCTGGGCTTGGGGCTAACCGAGGCTCTTCTAGCTCTCTTCTGTGGCATCGCAAACCGGGGCTCTCCTAGCTCTCTTCGGTTGCGTAAACTTGATCCATCTGCAACGGGCCCACTTCATCTTCTTGAGTCCCAGGTCTTTTAATCATGCACTCTGATACCATATGAAAGCACTATCGGACCTGGGCCACACCCGTAAGGAGAAGAGAGATGCTAAAGCACGATCGGGGCCTGGGCCGCACCCGCACGGAGGAGAAAGAGTCCACATCATAAGCCCAAGAAAGTTCCATCCTAAAACCAATTGGCAATAGGAGAAGTAACTCCTTGGTTTATATACGACTCAACTTTCTCCTCTTTTTCCAATGTGGGACATTCACAGATGGAGCTCACTATAACACTCCCCCTTACGTGTGAGTTCCCTTATTACTCAGCAGACTGGGCTTGGGGTTAACCGAGGCTCTTCTAGTTCTCTTCGGTGGCATCGCAAATCGGGCTTCTCCTAACTCTTTTCGGTTGCGTAAACTTGATCCATCTGCAACGGGCCCAATTCATCTTCTTGAGTCGCAGGTCTTTAATCATGGGCTCTGATACCATGTGAAAGCACAATCGGGCCTGGGACACACCCGTAAGGAGAAGAGAGATGTTAAAGCACGATCGGGCCTGGTCCGCACCCGCACGGAGGAGAGAGAGTCCACATCATAAATCCAAGAAGGTTCCATCCTAAAACCAATTGGCAATAGGAGGAGTAACTCCTTGGTTTATATACGACTCAACTTTCTCCTCGGTTGCGTAAAATTGATCCATCTGCAATGGGCCCAATTCATCTTCTTGAGTCACAGGTCTTTAATCATGGGCTCTGATACCATGTGAAATTACGCGGGTCTGGGCCACACCCGTAAGGAGAAGAGATAGTCCACTTGATAAGCCCAAGAAGGTTCCATCCTAAAACCAATTGGCAATAGGAGGAGTAACTCCTTGGTTTATAAGGTAGACAAATCTCTTCTATTTTTTCAATGTGGGACACTCATATATGGAGTATTTTGGGTGTCACTTTAACACATCGACAAAGCTTGCTCATCACACCTCAAGGTAATTTTCTCTCTCCTCGTTTTCATATTATAATCAAATTCAATGATATGGGTTTTTTTTTTTCATCTTCACTTCACTTACTAATGTTTGGTGAAATTTAGTTAATTTTGTGTTGATGGGATTTTTTTTTTTTTTTTTGCATTGGTTTGCCAATTTTAACCACTGTTTTAAAAGTAGCCAAATGTTCCAATGCCAAAAAAAAAAAAAAAAAAAAAAATACTAGCTAATAGCATCTTCAATGTTAGATCGTATAGTAAGTAAAATTTAGGAATTGATGACAACAGTATTGGCGTATTGCGTTTGGTAACATTTGGTTGAGTGGCCTGTTGGGATGAAACTTAGCTACTAAGCTACATACCACGTCCATATAATGTTCATATAATTGACATGGTCAATTGCAGGTTTCCGCGTATACATATAATGTTCAAACAAAACCTAGAATGAGGGAGAAAAGACCTGTTGAATTACTTACACCTAGGACTATTATCTAGTCCCGCAAATTCGGGCTGTACTGTCTCTGCAAGTCAAATTGAAGCATGAAGCGATCTGAGGGTTCACCTAGAGTGAATATATAGAACCAAAGAATTCTTCTGATACCTTTATTTGATGCCAACTCCAGTGATGCAGGGCGCGGCCACTCCAAGAATAGACGAGGTTGGTTCAACATTAACTATTAAACACACTAAAAGTGAGTAATGTTGTTAGATAAGTTACTACTTCTAGTTCAATGTTACGCTTCCTGTTAGTTGAGGGTTTAAGTTTAACTGTACCTTCTTTCATATTTCAACTACCTTTTTTCCTGTCACGACAGTTTATCCTTCAAAATATTCCAACCTACTGTGCTCTTTTTTCCTACAAAACAAATACAAAAACTTAAATTCTTCATATTCTATCACTTCTGCTTCTCAGGTTCTAATAAGACGGCACATAAAGTAGCTGGGAAGA
>JBBYHQ010000011.1:342150-358992 GCA_038382645.1 Spergularia azorica | reverse complement strand
TGTCTATAATGTAGGCCATGGTACGTGGTCTTCGGACCGACGGGCGATACTTGATATTTACGTCGACGAACCAAGGGAGTTATGGATGACATATTTAGGAGGCACAATATATTGGACTTGCAAAAGTGTAGATATTGATGATGTAAAGTATTGTGATGATTATCTTCTCGGATTTAATCTAAGGGATGAGCAATTTACTTACCTAAGATTGCCCAAGGATGACGATATTAATACCAGATTAAGAGCAAGTAGTCGTGAAAACTGGCCAACGCGGTTGTCAGTTTCCAATCTCAAACTCATATTTTCGAGTTTTTGTAAATTGGAACATGTTTGCGTATGGGCCAAGGAGAATGAGTCGTGGGTGAAGCTGTTAGAGGTGGATCTTGGGTTTGAATTGTGGAGGTCTTTGAGTAAGATCAATGGCGGACAAGTGTTTCGGAGCAGCAGTTATAATTCAACAATGGTGCACTTGCACTTGGAAAAACTTGTTTGGTGTTGATTGAACAATTCATAAGGCACCCCAATCATCGGATGGATGTTCAATTAATTCACTCCTTGGCATGGTGTCATCTACCTGTTATCCGTATAGATCTCTGTTCGGGCGAAGTAACAACAATAACATGATCATGGAATCGGAAGTCTGAAATCAACAGTGTGTGTTTACATGTACTAGACACACGATCGATAATGCGACTAAAACCAGCAAGAGTGTATATGGCAACACGGTCCAACTATCTTAGTCATGGTGTATGCATAAACAATAGCCTAATTTCAAAGTACACTCTTAAATTTTGGTCTGAACATATGAGTTTGGTTCAACCATCTAATTATGACAAAAATCACAAAACAAAAACTTGACAAATCAGAAAGTTTGTAAATCTTCTAACTATCGAACACCTGCCTGATGCTACCAATCGTATTACAGGTTACAGGTACGTAACAGGTTATTGCTGAACATCAGAAAACAGAATTCTGATGTCATAAAACCACATTCAGCACAGTGTGTCAGTGTTGAACAAATGTAATGACCAATGCTGAATTTAAAGAAGAGAATGCAATCAGACAACCAACAGTAGGAAAGAATTGGTTGCATTTCTCAAATGAAAATTCAGAATGTATTATATATTCTTGATGGGTACGATTCGAGTTCATTGCTGCAGCAGATTACAGTACACCTTGCCTTATTCCCTATAGAAGAAATTGCTGTCATACATTTGACAGTAGTACGATTCGAGTGCATTATTACAGTACCAGACCTTATTACCTATGAACCATTTAGTTCTACAGTTACCAATTTCTCAGTGCACGTATCAAGTACACTATCAGGATCCGTCTCTATGATTTGGGTCCAAAAAGGCATCCTTATGGCTTCCATTATGAATGCCATATCTCCAAGTTCGAGTAGGGGGAAGCGCAGCATAATGTGCTTAGGAGGAGCTTTCAGAATGCCAACCTGGATTATGAATTCTGGAACCAGTAGTAGAGATGCTTTTCGCAGTGAATTCCCATGACGAAAGGTGAAGTCTCCAACATACCTTTTCCCATCAGAAATTCCCCTGGTGAGATTAATGATATTAAGCTGCACAATATATCAATCAAAAAATTCCATTAACATCTCCTACATATCTTTGAGCAAATGAAACTGAAAATGACTGTTTTCGTATGTAATTACCCTCTCATTGGAGTAATGTAACCATGACTTGCTCGTTCCACGGATTGAGTACGTTGCAAAATGTTCTGTCAGTGTTACTATAACTGGTACATGTCAAATATAAAGCAGGGAAAATTTATCAGAATTTATCATTAGAGTGAAATTAGTGCAAAGCAAGTTAAAATACATAACTAACCAACACAAGTTTGTTAATTCAATGAGAAGAAACTGAGTACCTTCTGGAGGTTGTTTTCTTGCTTGATGACATTCTTCAATCATCTCCCTCAAGTCCTTGGGTAGAATAGAAGCCTCGCAATAGAGGTGCGTGTTGGTCATCCTGTAACAATGTGCTGTGGTTTCGAGTAATTTGACTGTAAACCTTTCAGAAGGTTGGCTTCCTGCTCAGGAATATCACCATAAGTTCGCATCAGATCAGCCACAACAAAATTCATATGATGCTGAGGATCAAAATCGAAAATTCTTACTAATGAACTAAACTTTATGGTTCAACCAACAGACAGATGCACCAAAATTTATAACAACAAAATTTATCTCGGAAGATTAATGGTTAAAACATTATTCCTGAATAAATCATGATCAACCCCAAAGTTCAATGATTATGGCAATCTTATCTTAAGCACAATAAACTAAAGTCTAAAATTTACGGTTTTCGTGCTAATAAAATCAAAGCCATGATAGTTTCATGCTACACCATTAAGTTAGACAGGATCAATCCAAGAAGAAGAAGATTGTGATGCATGATTTCCTAAGCTACTGTTATCAGTGACTTCACATCAATCAGACATAACTTAACCTGAGATTGTAACAACCAACAAGAAGTTCACAGAATCAATTATAACCAACATGAGATTCACAAGATAGAAATCAAAGACTGGAGCAAAAATCGAAGAACGAAGAAGAATGTGATGCACGATACTGAAGAACACACGAAATTGATTTCTTAGGCCACTGTTATCACTTATCAGGATCAGTTATTATCAGTCATCAGAAATACTTCATGAATTTAGTTTGACAAAACCAACAGAATCAACATCTAAAATCGGAACAACCAACAAGAAGTTCACAGAACCAACAACTTAGATTGAGACAGCAAACATGAAATTCACAGAATCAAGAACAAGATTGAACAAATCAGGTAAAATTGAATAACAAAGCATGAATTTATAGTAATTCTTACCAAATTTGACAGCCAGTTCAGTTGCTCCATCAAGAAGACCAATGGTGATGGTATCTTCATCATCGACAGCTTTGAGACTGTCGGAGAATAGAGCTAAGCTAATCGTCTTGTCTCGGACCGACTTAGAACACTTGAAGTCAATTAAACCAGTGTAATCAAGCAAGAGAAATCCTGTAACATGGGTATCAGGATTGTAAACTGTAATCTCGAAACCAGTGTCATCGACATCGATCCTAGCTAACCCTTGTGGATTGAAGTCGGACTCAGCAAGAGCCTCTATTGCAAGCTTCAATATCCTGGCTGGCTTCATCCCGAAGCTAAAAGAACCGACATGGTTCTCCCTTGAAGATCCTTCAATGGTGGCTGGTGGGTTTTCAGTAGGAATTCCAGTAGTTCCAGAACTTTCACCAATGACTGTTTTCTTCAGAATCTCAGCAATGTCAAATGGGGTTTCTTTGGGAATTTCAGCAACAGCTGGCCTTTCTTTGGGAGTTTCATCGATGGCTGTCGGGTTTTCTTTCGGAGTATCAGAAGTCTCGGCCATGGCTATCGGATTTTGCTCAGTAGCCTCAGTTTCAGAGATGGGTGTTGGGTTTTCTTTGAGTGTTTGAGAAGTTCCATCCATGGTCAAGAAACAGAGAATTTGCGAAGGAAAATCAGTTAATTTTGGAGGAGGCAGTTAGTTGAGAAGAGGTTTAATTTGGCAGAATTTTGGAATGTGTATGTTTGTGAAAAGAGGGTTAGTTGTTCATTTATATAGTAATATAGGCTTGAGTACTGAGCCTGAGGGGTGCTCAAACGATCCTGGTTTGTCACTAATCAATCATAGTGACACGATTAAGTGAAAAAATAAAACGAGTTTCTAAGTCCTCGTAGCAAGTGATTCGAAATTTCTTATTAGAACGTGTAATAAATGTCCCAAAGCGAATATCAGTTGATACGACCAATTTACCGCTTCATAAAAAAAAAAACCGACCAATTGATATTACTCATTACTCAACAACAGTAATTTACAAAGAAAACAACCTCTGTCAAAAAAAAAAAAAAAAACTAATTTAACATAATAACATATACAAATTATTAACAAAGATATAGTCCGTACAAATTAAAGGTAGACATAGAAAACGGCCTGCAAAAATGTCGTTATATTCATTCAGTTGAATATGGGCTAGAACCTAGTAACTAACTTATAACAGCCAACTAACAGATTCTTAACAGATTTACCCGCCAAAATTGTGTAAGTTTGTGAAAACTGAAAAGAGGTGTGTTCTGCAACTAACATGTAACAACCAGCTAACAAGTATTCCCGCCAAAATTCTGCAGTTCACCCAGTAAGTCAGGAACAGATTCCAACTGTTTTCCCCGCTAATTTATCAGCTAGCCAAAATGAAGTTTACAAATCATACATTCGGTTCAAACATCAAAAACTCAGGTTTTAGTTTACGAGGATTGGAAGAACTTCACAAGCTTAATTCAACCAACCTTACATTCTCATGATGAATCTGATGAAGCTGATAGCATTTTAACTCGTACGACATTAGTTATCAGCCAACCATCAGGAACCCCCCACAACATCACCTGTGTTACGGTATTCTAACCAAAAACTATCGGTTTTCTAGGAAGGAAAATTGTCTAAGTAGGCCTTATGAAGTACAAGTACAAGAGTCACATATATAACTGAAAGTTCGTTTCAAATCATGCGGGGAAACATAAACACAAATACAGCATATCGCTGATCAAACAGTTCTTACAATCATTGCACCAGTCTGATACATTTAGCATGCCATTTCAACTATTATGCTGAATTGCTGATGTATTTAGAACACATGGATGATGTTAAACAAGACTTGTTCTGTAATATGTTGAACTTATAGAAGAAAAGGCAATCAAACAACAGTAAGAAAGAATTGGTTGATTTCCGAAGAGAAAACTCTGAATGTCCTATTCTGGAGGGTTCAATTTGAGTAAATTAGTGCAGCAGATTAACAGTACCAGACCTTACTTGCTGTGGATGTGAGTTCCATTTCTGCTATCTTTGTAGCATTATCATAAAACTATGTCCAATCTTTAAGGAATCCCAGGATTTCATCGTGAATTGAAACATCGGGAAACATCTTTTCAGCTTCTAATTAGTACACCAGATCCCCAAGTTAGTGCAGCATAATGTGCTTTCAGGAGCCCTCAGAATGCACACTATGTAGGCCGGAACAAGTAAAAATGCTTGTATCAGTGAGTTACCATGAAGGCAGTTGAAATATGCAGCACGACTTCAATTCTTCTGGTTCCAGCAACCTGCACAAGATATCAATAAAAAATAGGCCTTCAACTCAATATAATTACAAGTCCAGTGCTTGATAAATAAATAAATAAATAAAGTGCAAGTCTAGAACATTTCCTATCAATGAGCAATGAAACTGAATCAATTTTTCCACAAATCGGGAACAATGCAACACGAATTTTCTGGTCTAGCGCAACTGATATATGTTAAATACAAGCAAAGGAAAGTTATCAGAAAATGGTCATTAGAGTGCAAAGCAAAACACAAATTACTGAAGGACTTAAATCTTTTGCCACAGAAAGTTGTCTGGGCCTGATTTTTAACCATATTATCTGAAGTAGCACATGATTAAATTACTTTGTATTCAATATGATGATTCACTAAACAGAACGTCCTGAAGTCTCAGTATGAACGTACTAAATCATGACCTGAGTGAAGATTCTGTAGGTCTTTCCTCCGGGAAAAAGTTGAACAAGCGTCTCATCCTCACCTGAAACATAGGGATCAGCTCAACTCTTCCTTGAGAACTCTGACAGCTTCTAGGACTCCATCTTCCTGTGAAACTTTCTTAGAAATTTCGAGTGCATGTTCTTTGACGTCAGGGCGTAGAGTAAATCTTATAGCTTGCGATAACATAGAGGCCCCTTCCTTAATGCTTATGTCATCACAATTTCCTGGAACCAGATGGTCTCTTTTTAATGCTACTGGTGCAACTCCAAGCCAGCACATCCTTTCAGCCCAGTAAAACTGATCTGCCATAAGGGGGCATATAATTTGGGGTATTCCAGCTTTGAGAGCTGCAGCAGTGGATCCACTACCACCATGATGTATTGCAACCGCGCATTTTGGGAAGATCCAACTGTACGGAATAGAACCAGAATAGCAAAATAAACGGCCACCATATAAACGAACACCGGTATCTACACTGATCTTTTGTCCTAGAAGTGACAGATTCTCTTCAGTAGCAGTAACTTGAACGGCCACATTGAGTGGTTCAAACCCAGCAGTAAGAACAATGAACCTACACTTGGTAATCTCAAGTGCAGCTTGTAAAACTCGTAGTAACGCCATAGGATTCCTCAAGAAGCCCAAATTACCAGCTGAGCTCAAGCCCACGAAAACAAGTGGCTCTGACTTATTTGAATCAATAAAGTTGTGTAAATCTGTATGAACGGAGCACAGTTTTCGCTCAGAACATAATGTCTCCTGGCAGCCATGGCATGAGAACTGCCAAATAGGAGGAAGAAACCAAAATCCACAAACCCTAGAATTTGAAGGCCAGTACTCAGGACACTCAACAATCTCTCTGCTAAACCCATACAATAGTAAGGGAGCAGAAGGTTTGTCATGCCACATCGGCAGACCTGTTACCGGATCAGTAAAAGGCAAAGGGCTAAGGTTAAGTTCATCCCTCCTCCACGACCCCCAATCCTCGGAGAAAAGCGGCCACATCCAGTGTGTTACATCTCTCCAACCAAGCTCGCCAGCTGCAGCCTCTTGCAGATATTTGTAAAGGTCTGGAAGCTCTCTTCTGAACTGTCTCTCAAATGACGAAGGAGCAGTATAATGTACAACATACGGAGCAGCAACGACACATTTGACTTGAAATAACTCAGCAAGACTCCAACCTTCCAATGCAAAAAAGTTGATCAAAACAAAATCACCCCCAACACTAGGTCCATCTCCAAAGATCTTTTCCACTATAGAAAGACATTCTCGTCTATGTTCCCTTACAACCCTGCTCTTCTGCATACAGAAGGATGCATAAACTGAATCATCACTCTCATTACCCTCCGGAGGTGATAAGACAGGCGGTGAACAAACCGGCATGTATTTAACATCTCGTTCCACCAACCGTGAACCTAAGTCTTGATGAGCAGAATGACTGATAAGAAACACATCATAATTCTGCTGATCACACGCAAAAGCAGCAGCTAGGGCAGCAATGGGATAGACATCCCCCTTTGTCCCAAAGGCCATAAAGGCAGCCACAGGCCTGCTTCTTTTCGTGCTTAGATCCATATCCATTCTAACTCTTCAAGCAGAAGCTAAATCAGAGATAATCATCATAGCTCAGATAAAGGTTCAACCTGTAAATATTTCAGATTGTACTCCGTATGTTCTTCAAAGTTCACAATTATCCAATCAGTAAAGAAAGCAAAAGGGGTTCAATTACAGCAACAACAATGCAATGATTTGGGGTCGGCTAACATGAACCGTCATCGGGAATCAAAATTGAGTCCAATATTTATACTAGTACTACTTAAAGTTATGTGCTCATCAATTAAATTACAGAAATTGAGCATAACAACTTGACAAGTACACTAACAAAATCAAAATTTATTCAAGACCATACATTTATCCCAGAACATCATTAATTAAGCCCACTTCCAATTATATTTACCATAGTTATAAAATCAAATGACCAAAAAAATTAACTCCCTAAATTTCAATCAGAGGAAAAAAAAATGAGAACTTAGTAAAAGTTCACATACCTCAGTAAATAATCTCCAGTAATTCTTCCAGACATATTTGCTGTATTTCTTCAGGAAGAATACAAGAAAGAACAAACACTCCAATATATTATTGGGCCGTAACATTTTGGGCCTTAATTTTTGGGCTTTTATTTTTTTTACATAAAGGTCCAACCTTTATACGTATCGTAACATTTACAAATTCATCTGATAATTGTTCCCTCCAAAAAAAAAAAAAAAAAAAAAAAGCAACACAAATTCTATCTAACGGCTACTTTTACTGATGAATGAAGACATTGAATTCAGCCGTGAGAAGCTTCATCTACACGGTTTCCTCGAACCATTGTGCGGTGATCAAATCAGGGATACTTAGTAGTAATATATACATTGGGAATAATATTATTACACGGTACACAAAATGCGGGCAGTTGGGGATTGCCCGCCAAGTGTTTGATGAAATGCCTCGTAGAGATACCGTTACTTGGAACGCTATTATTACCGGGTACGTGAACTGCGGCGGGTAGGACCGCGTGGGATTTGTTTAATTGGATGAGACGGTGTGATTTCGCGGTTGATGAGTATAGTTTTGGTAGTCTTTTAAAGGGTGCTGCATATAATGGTGAGATTTTTAGAGGGGAGCAATTGCATTGTCTGGTTTACAAGGCGGGTTTTTTGGCGGATGTGGTTACGAGTAGTTCGCTTTTAGATATGTATGCTAAGTGTGGGAGAGTTTGTGATGCGTACATGGTGTTTAAGATGATGCCGGAGCGTAATACTGTCTCTTGGAATGCTATGATTGCAGGGTTTGTGGTTAAGGATGATTTTGATACCGCATTTAGGCTTTTGGATGAGATGGAGAAAGCGGGTGAGAGTTTACAAGACGGAACTGTTGCTCCGTTCTTAACAATGCTTAATGCTCCCGAGTTTTTGAAATTGACAATGCAGCTCCATGGAAAGATAATTAAGAATGGGTTGGCTCTTAATAATATTGTGTGCAATGCTCTCCTCACGTCGTATGCTGAGGGTATGTCATTAGAAGATGCCGAGAAAGTGTTCAATGGTACTGCGGATGCTCATGATTCAGTTACTTGGAATTCCATGTTAGGGGCGTACCTTCTCCATCACAAGGAAAGGCGTGTTCTTGAACTGTTTCTGGATATGGAAACATCTGGTTTTGAGCCTGATATATATACATTCACGAGTGTGATAAGCGCGTGTTTTGATGTGGGGCATCAGGTGTATGGAAAATGTTTTCATTGCTTGATAATAAAGAGGGGATTGGAGTGTTCCACAGCTATAGCCAATGCATTGATAGCCATGTATGTGAAGTTCGGTGTAAAATTTATGGGAGATGCGTTAAGATTGTTTCATCTGATAGATCGTAAAGATTCTGTTTCGTGGAATTCTGTCTTATCGGGGTTTTCACAGTATGGAATGAGTGAAGATGCTGTAAAGTTTTTTGGAGAGATGAGATCACATGATGTAGGAATCGATCACTATTCTTTTACTGCCTCTTTGAGATCTTGTGCGGACCTAGCAGCCCTGCATTTGGGCCGTCAAGTTCATGCCCTGGCTTTAATGTCTGGTTTGCAATCAAATGAGCATGTAGCAGGCGCGTTAGTTTTCATGTATTCAAAGTGCGGGTTTCTTGACGATGCTAGGAGGTCATTTGAAGATACCCCGAAAGACAGCCCAATTACCTGGAATTTTATCATTTTTGGGTATGCCCAGCATGGGCAAGGGAAAATTGCCCTTGAGCTTTTCCATAAAATGACTGAAAGTAAAGCAAAGCTTGACCATGTAACTTTTGTAGCAGTTCTAACTGCTTGTAGCCACATGGGGTGGGTAGAGCAAGGTCGTCACATTATGAAAACCATGGAATCTGAATATGGTATTCCACCAAGAATGGAACACTATGCGTGCGCAATTGATTTGTTTGGTCGAGCTGGGCTCCTAGGTGAGGTGAAGGCTTTACTTGAATCAATGCCATTTGAGCCTGATGTAATGGTGTTGAAAACTCTTTTAGGTGCATGTAGGAGCTGCGGAGATGTTGATTTTGCAAACCAGGTTGCAAAGCATCTGGTTGAAATTGCACCTGAAGAGCATTGCAGTTATGTTATCCTATCTGATATGTATGGGCGCGATAAGAAGTGGGAAGAGAAAGCTAGTCTGACGAGGTTGATGAGGAAAAAGGGAGTAAGAAAGGTTCCAGGCTGGAGTTGGATAGAAATCAACCATGAAGCTCATTCCTTTAATGCTGAAGACACTTCTCACCCCAATTGCAAAGAGATCTATGATGCCCTACAAGGACTCGTTGACGAGATGAGAATGCTAAAACCATCTGATTTAGGATGCTCCTCGTTGGATGCTGTAGTTGATTGGTGATTTTTTGTGACAACTAATTTTTGTAGCCTTGTCATGTCAGTACATGATAGAAACATGCAGTCTGTCATTCAAAGAAAAGGCTACCTTCTTTAAGCTCTTCTGGAATTCAGGCTAATCTGGCTGAGGTTTGAAGGTATTTTATTGATTTATACTTTTGTTATTTTCTTAATACTAGTTGGTCTCTAACATCATTATGAATACTGAATTAAACAGATCATTGACTGAGTATAAATTATCCTACTTTTAGATCATATGTTGAAGTTGTTTTACTTGTGTGTTCTTATTTGATGTGTACATTTAAGGATTGCGCAATCCACACATATATGAAGTTGGACATATTTACATTAGACAGCGTCTCAGTGAAAGAAGACTTTAATTCATGTTTTTAGGCTAAAAATCTTTTGTTGAAAACCTGTTGGGCGTTTACCAGACTGAGTATTATTGTTGATTAAGGCGAATATTTTGATGGCTTCGTCTTTTGGGATAGGTTAAACGTGTCACCAGTTTCTGTGCACATGAACCCTGTGTAATGCCCTTTAAGATCCAGATATGCTCGAGGTACTATCATTTGAAAGGGTAGAAGGCTTTCTGTGCTCATTCCTCATATTGGAGGCTGAAACAGCCCTTCTGTATAGGCTTTCTGCAGATCTCTCTCTGGCCGGAGTCTCTGGGTGGTTGTGGGGATGTATACGTGAATAGCCATTACACCTTTTCTCATTCATCTGTGAGGGACATGACAGTACTGATATAGCTTAGGATCATATATCTAGTATAAGAAACATTATATTGTTCCCTCTCAGCTAATGATATAGGCATATAGCATTACAACAACAAGAACAACATCTTTACCCCAGCGCCTTAAAGGCTCTCGCCATAAGGCGGGGTAAGGGATATAGGCATATAGCATTATGCAACTGAATTAAGTGTGCTCTGCTACTTAAGTGAGTAGTGACGATTACTGATGAACTGTTTGTTTTGGGTGTAACCTATGACTATCTTTTCTTTATCATGATTTTGGTGTTAGATATTGAGGTACTGTTCTCTACTTCTCTCTCTCTCTCTTTTTTTTTTTTTTTTTTTGTTTGGGTGTGTTGAAGGAGTTCATTACTGTAACAAATGCGGTAGTGTGGATCGTGACCATTGCTAGTTGCTATCTCTCAAGTCTCAACTAATTGGGACGTGTAACTGTGTAATGCCTTAAACACGAATGCACAGCTAGAAGTAGAATGTCCACAGAGATTATATGAGCAAGGGCGTAGCCTGTCTCCTTATCTGAATGGGTCTAATGCTGTCGAGTTAGAACCCCCGTTCACGCGTACATTGTAGCCTCACCAGCCTGTAATGAGTTTCATTGATAATTGGGTTTACCCTTTTCTGCAATATTACTTCAGAGAGGTTAGAAGCTTGGTCATAGGAGTTTCAGTAAATAAAAAGTCGGGCTGAATCGGTCTCAGGCCTCACAGGTAGAGATTTTAGCGCACATTTAACTGTGCTACTGGTCATGTACTCATGTGAAATTACCATTATATTGTCGTACTTTTTTTTTGACGTAAGATATTGTCGTACTTATGACACCGTCATTTCAGATGATCTATTTTGCTGTGTCATTTGAGCTGGACATTACTTTGCTTCAACTTGCTTATGCCACTAATCATACTAGACTGACTAGAAGAGGGCCACTGAAGTTTGACAGTTCTAGACAATATGCATCTTAGCCATCTATGTTAGCAAGATACAGTTTAATTTCAATATCTTTGCAGTTTGTTGATCTCAGGCAGTCTGACTGAACAATATTATCGACGTTCTGAGGTGCTTGCCGCGATATATGCTTGCCTCTTGTCTCCATAGAATTGCCTTCTTGAGCATTAATTCTTTAATCTCTATGTATCAAGGATAAAGCATTATGTTAACCGAAGTTTCAACAGTATTCTGCTGTAAGTGAATGACAGGTTCATTTAACAAATCGATTGAAAGAATGTAACAAGTTGTTCAATCAGAAGCATTCGTCATCAGTCTGTAAGCAATTTCTTTGCTAATTAACTGTCCTTTTTGCGATCATCGTCTTTGATTCACCACGTTATTGATGTTTATCTGTGTCACTTGTTGTAATGGATAGCCCTGTGTTGATGGCTAACCCGGCGTACGCAGTTAAGCACTTCACTGCAGGAAAATAGACATTCGACTTAACGGTGGGATGCTGAGGGTAATAAAATCTCTTGTTTAGGAGCAAAACTCTGTCAACATATGTTCAAACTCTGTTACAGAATCAACGTTTAATGTTTTGACATATTGGCGAGATTTAAAACTTACTCTCGAATGATGACTGATTTAAACCTTTTACCTACTAAAAGTTTGGTATTGGAAAGGCAATTATTAGTAATGAAATTGCAAGAAAATGGGTTTGAAGGACCCATGGAAGACTTGGGTAACGTGTGTAGATTACACTTCCTAAGTTGTTAAAACATCAATCAATTTCCTCTCGTTAGTATCATTAATATGTTTTTGTCGTTTTTAATTTAATTAGACGAAGCAATTATCGGCATTCTGACCTCTCTTCCTTCCTCAGCCGTATAGAACTCGGCATTTGCTTATCAAACAAGATTCCGAATTATAGGAATCCAGCTATATAATTGTGGGCTACTATCAAACAAGATTCCACACCCTTTCTTTTCCTTTTCTTCTGTTCGGGAAGATTCCAGACCTTTTTTTTTTTTTTTTGGTGTACGTAAAACAAGCAAGGGAAGCAACAATGTATTAATAAAAGTAGTAATGATATGATTTAATAAAAGTATTATTTAGCTCATTTCAGAGTCATTCAAATCATATCATATCAGATTAGAGTCATTCAAATCAAAGTAGAAATGTTCGAATAACTATCAATGTATTTGGTCCATAATTGATACTAATTCGTTGAAATTCAATCGAATGCTCAACCAATTCAGATCAGTTCAGACTTAAGAGTCATTCAGATCAGATCAAATCACGGTCATTCAGATCTGATCAAGTCAGTTTACAAAGATGCAGTCCTATCAACCGGAACCTAACACCGTAACACTGCCTACTGAGTTGTTTTCGCTGTCTTTCAAAATATTAACGTTTAATTTGAAAAGATGTGAGAAAACTAAATAATATAAAATATTCCGTTCGAGGAAAATAGGAAAATATTATACTCACATTTAGAGTCATTCTATATAACGAACATTTAAATTGTATCGTCACTCGTTGAGGTCGCGATGCAAAAAAAGGACGTCACTATCTTAATTGCATAAGCCGCACATTCTAAGATGAAAGTTTACTTATCAGTCATTCAGTCTTCACATACATGCATGATGCACCAAGTTACTCCCATGCATGATCTTTTCGATAATAGTCTTTAGGAACACACTACTTTTGTCCAAATATGTTTGTCTATTTATCCCTGTGCAGTCCACACTCTATATAGATAGCATTGTATAACACCTACTCTCTCCGTTCTATCTCAAATGCCCCGACCAATATTTATAGTGAAATATGAAAAGTTGTTATAGTAAGTTGATCGAGTGGGGTAATATTAGGAAAAAAAGGGAGAAAGAATGTAAGGATTAATAAAAGTAGGAAAGATAATGTGAGAGAGGATGTGAAAATTTAATAAAAAGTAAGAGAGAGAAATATGTTCCAAAAACAGATAAGGTGATCAAGGTAAAACGTTCCGCAATAGAATATGAGACGCTTGAGTTGAGACGAAGGGAGTAGTAATTTTAGGAAACAAAAGAGAGGGAAGTCATCTCTTTCTAAACAATGAATATATAACAGTGTAGTGGTGGAAGTTATAGAATTAATAAATGAAGTGCAATATGCAAAAATTCACGAACCCAAATTTATTGAGTGTAACTGTTACATACTAATTATCTTATATACAACGCTGTGACCATCAATTCAATCTTTATAATTATGTTACAACTTACAACAACGTCCCAAATCTCACCGTGATATCCAAGCTAAGTTATTGATGTACATGATGTGAAATTCAATAACAACATTTTTAACTTATTGTATACTACCTTTCAATACCTCATTCCACGTAAACTATAACAATGCGACTGCACCTACCATGTGATTAAATTAAAATGAACATTATCATAAAACCAGTAGCGTATACTACTCCGTATTCACTAGTGGCCCGTGGAGCCAAAATGTCTGAAATATATTCCATACGAATTGAAGAGGCGCGTGGAAAGGAGAAATAATGTTAATGTGGATGCAAATTATTAATGTTAAACCAATAACACACACACACACTATATAGTGACATTTACAAGTTTACAAGGTCAAGGAACATTGAAACATCCTCAAACATGTATGCTTAATTTTATTTGTTAGAGCATTCCTTAATTATCAATGCGTGACTCATGAATCATGATGCATAACCAATCACATGAGGATCAAATTAAGCTAACTGCTTCGCTAGGATCCAGATTTTCAGACCAAAGTTGAGAGAGTTTTTTCTTAATTAGCAACTTAAGTAAATATTGCACCCAAACTATAAACTGATGGTGATGGGAAATAACGATTTGCACGATCATATTCATATCTAACATTTCAATAATTATTTCCAAGGTTGTCCAGCATTTTAAGGAATTCGACATAGCAGATTGAACAATGAACACAATAACTAAATATAGATCGATGTGATATCAAACTCTATCCACTATATATATATCCAATAGTAGTGGCGCTCGATCATACACTCGTGTTAGAATATATAGTAACCAATAAGCTAAGTAATCAAATTAAGCATTTAGACCAATATGTTAGAGTACACATCGTATTTGCATAGCCCTTCCCATTGTCATTAATACTTGTTTTTTTTTTTTTTTTTTATAAATGCCCTTTGTCATTAATCCTTGTATAATCTCATGCATTTATTGTAAATACTATACTCTCATGTACTCCGTATATATAAGGAAATAATTAATTCTTAGTAAATTTGAACATGATAATATTTACTTGGAATTTAAATACATTATTTCCTATTTACTAATGACATGCATAGGAAAGGGCTATGCATACAAATACAATGCACCTACATTGATGAACATAAAATGTGTACTCTTAACACAATAGATTAAAGCTAATGATGTTGTTTAGACCAATGTTTATCTCCAAATTAAAAGAAAGAGGGAGGAAGCCCGTTTCTGTCTTATTCCTCCTAAACAATAATTAGTGGAATAAATCTGTGTCTTTAATCATAATGACACCAAAAAAGAAATTAGTCAAATTTTATTAGTGGAGTCCCTACCTTAATCATAGTACAACATTTTCATGTACTATTAGTAATTAAGTGGGTAGTGAGGGTTGACGTGTAAATATGAAATTCTGTTATTTTTGCACAATAATACTCCATTTCTAACCTTATAAATATGCCTATTGTGTGGTGCCATTTTGCCATAATTCTATTAGAGTCCAAAAAAAAAAAACACAAACCAAAAAAATGACCAACAATTTTACAAACAAGTTGTTGTTGGTTTTCTTGTGTTGCATAGTTGTGCTTGGTAAAAATTCATTTTTACTTACGAAGGCAAAACATGATTATGATAATAATGATGAATATTATTCTACCCACACTGTTCAAGTTAGCTCTCTTCTCCCCTCCTCTGCTCAACACTCATCCTGCAACTCTCCTTCTTCCAAAGGTTAGCCATTATTATTCTTCAATCTCAAGCTACTTTATTTCTCGATTATTGCTTTCGCGGTAATACTTGTGAATTGTGGTGTCTTCTACCAGTCTATATATATGTATGATTGAAATTAAATTAAACCGAGTTATTGATACTAAAAATTTCTGATGATTATACGTTTTGTGGAGTAATTAATATTGATTTATATTAAAATTGTTTATCTGCGATTATAGTAAAATTCATGATACGACTATATAACTTTATATTAAAACTTCAAGGGCAAGAATGTAAGATGTATGTATGTGGTAGATGTTGACAACTTGGTCAAGGAACTTCTTGCAATTGTTTACGTAAAGTTGATGGGTTCACTGATTAGTATGTTGTTTGTTTGTGCATCA
This sequence comes from Spergularia azorica, assembly GCA_038382645.1. Lineage (NCBI taxonomy): Eukaryota > Viridiplantae > Streptophyta > Magnoliopsida > Caryophyllales > Caryophyllaceae > Spergularia > Spergularia azorica. Next base: position 342,951 of record JBBYHQ010000011.1, on the reverse strand, counting down.
TCTTATTTTTTTGCCTCTTTTATGTATTTTGGTCTTTTGGATGAGTAGCTAACATGCTTGTTTTCTAGCTGAGGTTTTTTTTTTTTTTTTTTTTTACTATACAAGTACAAGTAGTATTTTAATTACAGAGTAGTACCTAGCATCGTCTTCATCCTTCAATTCTTAATAATAATGAAGGTTTCGAAAGTGTGACAAAGATGATATATACACGATTAGTGACATGTAGTGATCTTGTGTTTCATGAAATTGAGAAAATATATGTATAGTGCTTTATTATATATCTCGATTTTTGACGTCGTCATATGTATAATTGTACGTATAGTTCTTAAAACAAAATACATGTACAAAAAAATATAAGAAGATTGAGGACTAATTAATTATTATGATGATCACACTCCTACTTTAATTAAAGTCCACTATGGTCTTTAAATAAATGTTATATTTTCTCATTGGAGTACTAATAATCATAAAAACTTTAGAGAAAGCCTATAATAAAAGCATGGCCAACCTGTTCATCATTTATCCACAAGTAAAAGCATCAATTCTTTCACTTTCGATCCCATGTACTCTGTATTATTTCCCTACTTTAATTATATTCTGCTTGCTGACGAGGAATAATTCCTCTACTACTCACTACCGACGGTCCAAATAATTCATCATATATGATATATGCATGCGAAAATTGATTGAATATATGATAATATAGATCAGTTTATGGGCTATCATTCTTAAACATTTGCTTGCATACATATTACGAAGTAGTGTATATATATATATATATATATATATATATATTATATA
>JBBYHQ010000011.1:314599-325061 GCA_038382645.1 Spergularia azorica | reverse complement strand
CTTTTCACCTCTTTTCTTGTCTGTCAGCAGGTACACTATATCCCGCTATCCATGATGGAATTTAAAGCACAAAATGCGACCGAGGCCCGAAGAGTAGGACCGAGGCTTCCGGAGTTATGTGTTTAGTTGATGGAGTTAAGCGGCTGGAGTTACTGGTTTTAGTTGTTGGAGTTAGGCGGCTGGAGTTATGCAGTTCAGGTCGTGGAGTTATGTGGAATCAATGGCTGAGATTACTTTTGACTTCTGACAAAAATTATACTTCTGACCGAATATGCCCCCTATATATATATATTAGATAGATATTAGATAGATGCACATACAAGAAGACATAGATAATGAGCTAATATATTGCCCTCCTGTTTAACATGAGAAATAACAAACTCGTGAAGGTTACTACCAAGGTCGTTAACGTCCTCAAGGAGAAGATCATCCACCCCCAAAACGATGTTATTGCTTTACTAGGTAAGACTAAGTTACTTATTCCGCAATGTGACCTCCCCAAACGACAAGCGAGTAGCCAAAGACATAACCAAAATGTTCTATCCAACTCCAACAACAACAAACAAGCTTTATTCCCAAAATGATTTTGAGGTTAACATGAATCGTCATCCATTAACCGTCTTGTGTGCGCCATAAAATTTCAAAATCGATGTGAACCAACTCCAAATTTACAAAATGATCATTGCATTGCGATGTAGAATGAGCAGCTTAATGCTTGAACTAAGATAGTCAACGATCCAATTAAGCTTCGTAATGATAACTTAGGCTTAATCAAATTTGTAAATAATCCACGAAATTAAACCGGATAATTAAGCATAATTAAACTCAAACTAGGATCAAAATCAAATTGTGAATTTCATACAACGATGGAATTACAAATTAAAAAGTTATCACTGAAAATCAAACTAATAAAAAAGAGTATAGATTAGGCGGAAGTTACAAGAAAGAGTATTGATGAAGCATCGTCAATCAATCAATCAATCAGTGTTCTTTTCTGCGGAAGGGATGAAGCTGCTGCTTCTCAGTCGCTAATCTGAAAATCCAGTAAACCTGAAACAACAAAAAAACAGGAAGCGTAACGAAGAAGATTAAGGAGAGAGAATCACAGTGTGCGAAGAAGGAGAGGAGAGAGAAAGTGAAAGAGAGAATTACCAGAGCAATAACATGAGCGGCGATGAGGAGGACGACGAGTAGAGGGAGTGAATCGGAAAACCATGAGCTGCTGTTGCTTGTAGAAGGTTGTTTCGCCATTGTTGTGTTCAGGAGAGAGAGAGAGAAAGTCGTCACTCAATTTGAGTCATTGGAAAAGGAAATACAAGAGAGGAGAGAAAAAGGTTATTTTGATCGCCGTTAATTTCTGCGTGTCCGAGAAGTATCGCGTGTCGTGTCGCCTCTCCTGAAGTATCGGACACTAGTAGGAGTCCGGCTCGAAACTAAAAGAGTCGGATACTCGGAGAGTCGGGATTAACATACTCGGAGAGTCGTCAGGCCGTGAAAATTCAATTATTTTTCCAACAAACCGTTATTTAGTGGCCTGAGTTTGTGATTACCTTTGGATGACGAAAATGAAGCTAATTTATCAAGGCTAACAGTCTAGGTAAATTAAATGAGTCGTCCTCGTCATCAACATTATCACCGTCGCTATCTCTTGTGCATTCTTTGACTATACAAGTACCATACACAGTGCACATGAATGTTAGCCAAACATATTTTATTTGCGCTATTATGTTTTGTGGATCAGCGGTCTAATTTTCGCGCCTGCTGAAGCCGATAATCCTTAAGAGTAACAAGGAGGGGCACGAATGGCAAGGTTTGGCTATTGTCTTGGCCCTATATCGTACTATCGTTTCTACGTCTGTTTCCATGGGAAGTTTATTTTGGAACGGAGTGGTATATTAGTACTCCTCATCTCATATCCTCTGTCGTTGAGGAGATGCCTTTTTCCAATATTTGGGAGTTTTTCCTGTTTGATACTCCATCCATTTGCCTATAAAACGCGTAGGGTCGGAACACAGTTTTTAAAAAAAAATAGAATAAATAATGAGTTTTAAGGTCCACTTGGTGTAATATTACAACATAGAGGTATGTTCCACTTGCATTTTCAATAAACAAATTAATAAATTGGGGGTGTTTTGGTCTTACATGTACAAATAAGAAAACTATCTAAGTAAAAAGTTTAAAGATGAACACCATAAAATAGAAAGTGGGAAGTTTATAGGCGAACGAAAGGAGTATTCGCTTTCATAAAAGTCTTGATGATTACTTTAATGCCTACCAAAATACGGCGGTCCTTAGCATATTGAGCGTGGCCATCTCGGGTTTTTGCTTCGCAGAAGTATTTAGGCTTCCCACATTATAAAAGAGTATGCTCCTCGCAGAGTTCCTGACTTGTATTAAACCATAACCTAGCTAGATCATCTTGCTATGCTATTCATGAGTGATGAGTCTATTAATATTACATTGTAGTACGCTTTTTTGGAATTTTGCAGAGAGTTCGTCACAGCCTGAAATCTACTAATAAAGAACGGAGTACATAAGTCACTTAAAACAATGATTCAAGATAATACACCCCATAGGTCAATAGATACTGCTAACAATTTGTATAACAAAAACCCCTACACTCGAAACTGAAAGACACAAAAGTCCATGAATTTTGAGCACAACAAGTTGCTGAAAACTTGAGTATAGTTGCTGAAAACAAGTAGCTTTCAAGAGAGTAAAGAAAAGCTTGTTTTGAGTAATGTCCCCAAAAAGTCCAATATCATCTCTACTCGCATGCCTTCTTCTCAGCACAAAATTGTTCACGCCATCAACCAGAAAGCACACAACGACTTCCACCAGAAAACACTTTGGCCCATTATAGTCATGCAGCCAAGAGGAAAAAAGGAAACAAAACGTTGTACCAATTAATTAGCTCAAGCAAGCAGTTTTTTTTGCTACGCTCTTCATTTCCTAAGCACAATGGTAAGGCTGAGTTTTACCACAAACACACGACAACTAGCTCAAAATGTCGTCAATCGCAACCCTCCAATTATTTATTCCGAGGAACCTCCGTAGGCTCACCAACACCCATACAACAAACTTCCATATACTCATCAACATACGCACAACAAACTTACATACACAAACAACCGCTCATACAACAAATCCGGACACCATTGCGATTAAAGGAATACAAGCTACAAAATAATTCATTGCAAGAAACCCCACGCTTTATCAATGACATTACAGACAACGTCGTTGAAACCAAAATAGCAAGAAAATAGCTAAACAAAACGTAATTTTTGAGTTTTCAATTCAATTTATGTAGAAAAAACTGAAGTTGGAAAAAAAGATGCACATAATGATGCTGATCTTTTTTATGTTTTATGTTTAGATTATTCCATGTGTTTTAAGCATTACATTATATATCTTTCATGTTGTTAGTCAAATTACAAATTTCTTGATGACGTAGGATGGATTGGTGGATAATAATGCTTGCGGTGATAATCATGCTTTTTTTGTTCCGTGTGATATCATGTTGGGCGGGGAATTCACAATTGGATTATTCGTAAATTTGGAGAAATAGGGATAAACGCTTGGGCAATGCGTAACAACGCGTTAGTGTTAAGTTGTGTAATATTAGTGACAATTTAGTGTTTGTCATGATAAACTTAGTAGTAAAAGCATCAAATGAGAACGGTTTTAAAGTGTGTAAAATCAAATACGAAAAATATGCGTATTGTTAGAATCTGCATCCCAACGAAAAATACAAAAAAAATTACCAAGAAACTACCGCAACTATATAAATCCGGATACCATTGCGATTAAAGGAATACAAGCTACAAAATTAATCATTGCAAGAAACCCCACGCTTATCAATGACATTACAGACAACGTCGCGATCTTGAAACCCAAAATAGCAAGAAAATAGCTAAACAAAACGTACTTTTTGAGTTTTCAATACAATTTATGTAGAAAAAACTGGAGTAGAAAAAAAGATGTATATTGTTAGAATCTGCATCCCAACGAAAAATACAAACAAATTTACCAAGAAACTACCTCAACTATATAAATTCGGACACCATTGCGGTTAAAGGAATGCAAGCTACAAAATAAATCATGACACGAATCTAGACTGAGAGCCGCCTGTGCTTGTGATATGGAACAACATGAGACCTCCTTCATTTCTCAGTCGCGCTAAATCAGCTCATTCCACTCTGCTTATCTTTATTGTTTCATCAGGTGACACATTATCGATGAATACATCGGACTTCAATCTGACCTCCTTTGTGAGCCAAATATAGTACAGATAGAGACCTATATACACAACTCCCATAAGAATGATAATGATTACCACTGTCAAGGTTGTTCTCGGCCAGCTTTCGACTAGAGCGAATAAAATTGAGAGAGATGCTGATACAGTCGTGGCATAGATGCCCGAATCTGTCTTTGGCTGCAAGTAGATGTTAAGAAGGAACGCCCATAGCAAAAGGCAAAAAGAAATGACATAGCTCCACCCACTGTATGCCTTGAAGTAATTCGGTAATACGGAGAGCACGAGAGTCGCTGCGTAACAAAAGACTTGGACAGGCGTAGAGAGAGGCTCCCTCACAAATTTGCTTGCCAAAATTCTCCCCATAAATTTTCATCTTACTATCGCATAACAAGCTACCCCAAGAATCAAAACACTAGATGGAAAACCCATTATTTCTTTATACATCCTCGAATGGACCATCACCTTAACCACTTCACTATTCTTACCCCATGGAAAATGGTATACACTCAGCCCCGAATCACCACTAGCTTGTACAACTGTAAGCCCGATAGTAAGGGTGAGTGTCGCCACAAACACACAACCACTTACCCAATACGCCGTAAATCTTAACATCCAATTATTTCTTCCAAGAAATTCATAGCCACGCCGTATCAACCTCCATAAACCCGCCACCACACTCCCAACACGCTTCCACGCACCCACCACCACGCGCACAACAAACCTCCATAAACCCACTACCACATGCACAACAAATCCCGACATCACTTTGATCAAAGGAATACACGCAAAGAAATAAAACAACGCAAAAAAATCGAGGCTTACCCATGACATCACAGACAACGAAGTCGCCATCTTGAAACCCGGCCAAAGTAGCAAGAAAAGGTGAGCTTTTGAGTTTACGTAGAAAAGGTGAAGTATAGCTAAAATGAAGAAGAAAAAAGATGCACAGAATGATGCTAATAATCTTTCTCTGTTTTCCTAAAAAAGGTTTCAATTCTGAGGAAGAAAATATGATTAAAAGACTGAAGTGGTGAAAATTATTATGACGTAAGAAAATATATATGTTGGTGGGAAATATATAGACAGGTTCAAGAAGAAGTAGAAATGGTGATAGAAGCCATGGATGAGTATAGAAGAAGGTGTTTGTAACAGAATTGTAGAGTAAACACCAAGCTAAATAGAATGAATTTGTATTCATAAAGTTGTAAATTAAACTATCTAGTTCTATTTATACATACAAGAGTGATAGTGCATGGTAACAAAGTGTTCCTGCACACATCTTATTGCATCTCTAGAAATATCTACAACTAACTCCTAGGGAGCTGTGTGAGGCGGTTACGCTTAGCTGGCACCTGTGCTGACTTGGCTTAGCCTTGACTGATAAGTGTGTATTTAGCCATATTTATGCACGTTTTCACCCCCGAGTTTATATGATTCACGATATTTTCTAGTTTATTTTGGTGATATTCCTTCCTAGGGTGGTTTACTACGAATATTTCGTAAATATTGTAGGAAGACGATTTTTGATGCTAAAAGAGCCAAATTATGGACCGGGCCGAGTAACTATGCGAACGTAGAAAAGTCAATTATGGGTGGACCAGCGATGATACCCAAAAGTATGAGACAAGGTGCAAACAACGGAAATCCGGGTGCCACTACCTGGGCTGAGCAAGGCAGAAAGTGCCACTAGTCGTGGCTGGGACAACAACTATTGAGATTTTGAGATTTTGTCAGCCACTACTCGTGGCGATTGAAGGCATAAAGTGCCACGACCCGTGGCTAGCGCAGCCGATCAGAATTCGTTTATTTCCTTATTAGTTTATTTTCTATTTTCCTTTTAATTTTTGGGAAACTATATAAACCCTTTATTTTCTGTAATTTAGAACCGAGAAAAAAGACTTAGTTTTTATTATTACTTTCAAGCCCTAGAGAAGACTACGACGTACGTTGTTCTTGAAGACTTCTTTTCATCAATTTACGACGGATTTCAGTACTTTTCTCTTTCTCAATTTACTTTCAATTATGCTCTCTTGTTTGATTGTTGATTCTATTGTTTCAATCATGCGTAGTGAGTAGTCTCTTTATCTAGGGTTCGATTGAACCTTAGCATGTGTTAATTATGATTCGTTCCCAATTGCAAGTCATGTTCTAATAAATTAGGGCTATTTAGAGTTGAATTATTGTCACCGAATTACTGATTACTGTTGAACTTGATTAGTTTTAGGTTGATTTGCTAGATTGAATTTACAAGTGGAAGCTGCGATTTAATTAGAGCCCTCTATTTAGGATTTGATTTCCTCCATGGAAATAGGTAGGAATAATAATCGGGAACCATTTATGTTATACTTAATGCTCTTACTATGTGTTAACGCCATGGAAATAGGATTTAACATGTGTTAGGAAGACCGTTATCATCTCGGAAGGGAATAATTGGTTAAAAATGATGGCATAATCTCACCTAATAACTAGTTAATTGACTTGTGAACGGGAACTTAGATTGATTAGTGCGTGCTAGTGGGGATTTCGTGACACCCTAGAGCCTTTATTCATATATTCTCTCGATCGTTTATTTAATTATTGTTCTCTTAGCTATAGAAAACCTCAATCAAAGTTTGGATTTGCGTAGATATCTCTTAATTTGAATCGACTAGTACTTGAACTTCACCTCCCTGAGATCGACCCGTTTGCTACGATAACCCGTATGCTTGCGGTAAATAAAATACACAACATTGACCACCAGGGTTGACCACCGGGAACCAGCTCACCAGACTTCCTGGTTTCATACAGGTTATCTCGGACAACGAAGGCGCCTCGGTTTATATAGTCTTTAACTTTTCTAAAATATTTTCAGGGTGTCAAAAGGATTCTTCTAAGCGGTAACAATATGTTTTGTTAAAATCTACATCCCAACAAACAATATAAACAAACTTACCAACAAATTAAACTACCTAAACTGTATGGATAAATATACCAAATTTTACAACTATAACATGAATTAAACATACTTCTTGATTGCAGATGTTTCGTGAATACAGAATTTGGAGGTCACGTAATGATCACTGAATCAAACAGTCTACTCTCTTTTCTCTACTTTACTCTACACTGCTTACGGGAAATTGAGTCTATCCGTCTCTGATAATCCAACAACTCAAGTCTTAAGAATTTCTATCTATCGCTACAAGCCAAGATAAGAAACCACTGAACACTAGATCGAGTAACTGAGGAATATGCCTTAGACAGAAATCTTGAATTAACAGACGCACAGTTGTGTATCAACACCGCGACTAGCCTTACTGGTCGATTCTTAAGAGCGAATCTGCCTTACAATAACAGTAAAGATAAAAGATGACCCTCTCGTGCACTTTGACCCACCCGAATGATGAAGTCCAATTCTCTGAGCAAATTATTGCGCTTCTATCTGTCATTACGTATAATGTGCGAAAACTCTTATCACAGAATCGCTTTGATCTCAGCTTGAACTGACATCCAGCATCCCAGTCAATTTCCATGCTTGAACTGACTTAGATGAGCAAGAATTTGAGTCCAAACTTCATATGGGTTCAAAATCAGAAAACCGCGGATTAGCCCTGCAGTCTTCTGCTGTCAGTGTAAACTTGACAGGCCAATCAAACCTCAATGGTTTATTTCCAGCACTTCCTCCCACAAACCTATAACAAAAACTTACCAATACCTAAACCGTGTAACATGGTTTTTTTTTTTGTTTGACAGGGGACCTATTGACCTAATTACACTGAAGTTCATCAGTTGTAGCTTGTCTCATACAGTATCAGTTTTACATCCCACATCAGTGGATAAAATCACATTGCTTTTAATCATCCTAAGATCAGTGAAAAAAAGACACAATTATATTTCTCTGCCTCGTAAAACAGCAATAACACATATTCTTCCTGTATGTTACTATTCTGTCTGATCTGCAAACAGCAAATGCACTTACAACTGTCAAATTCAATCATTTGGGAGCCATCTGACTATGCCCTTCACGTCTTCAACTAAACTTGTAATAAGATCGAGATCGAGTGCTCAATCATCGATTGTTTAAAGATTTGCCAGGGCGCTCAAAGATTGATAATAATAATCGCGTTCCCACCCTCTCAAATGACATGTTAAAACTTGTAACGATGGAAGTAAATGAGCAAAAGATTGAATAAAGACCATACAACAAGATGTTATAACAACACTTTACTCTTGAAAATTTATAGAACATTTTGTCAAAACATTACACTTTTTATGATGAAGAATACTTCTACTAAAACTCACTAAACAGCTGAACCTAAACTGAGTTTCTGAAACTGCACTGAACTGACTGCGTACCAAGACTACTAGTCTAATACATGCAGAATCGTCGCAAACGACCCTTAACTTCTAAGTGAAGCCACTCAACAAAATCTAAGCGACATGAAGTCTAAAAAAAAATTCTCTCTCACTACTAACCAAGACAAGAAACTACTGATGAACATATAGATTGAGTAAATCAGGAACATGAATATGCCTTTGCATACAGAAATCTTGATTTTTGAATGCCTTCACCACTGACAGGACAGGGCTGTGTATCAACACTGTAACTAGGCTGATTCTCAAACCTGAAACTGCGCTGCACCGGTAAAGACGAGCCTCTCCTGAACATTGTCCCATCCCAATCCAACCACATCACCAACAGCAAGTCCAATTCTCTGAACAAAATCTCTCCTCCAGCTATCAGAATTCAGAACGAAAAACATAGCAGGAAGTCGAAGTCGTTTCAGGCTCAGTTCGAACTGACATCCAGCATTCCAATCAAGCACATTGAGCTTCAGTCCATCTTCAGTGTCAACCTGTCTGCTGTAACCTCGATGACCAAAGATGTGAGTCCAAACGTCATATAGAGTCAAGAAAAGCTTGCAGTCATCCCCTGTGCAGTCTTCTGCTGTCAGTGCTTTCCAGATAGTGAAATTAAACATCAGTGGTTCGTCCTTAGCAGCTGCTTCTTTCTTCTTTTCCAGGAAAAAGAAATCATAGTATGGTTCTCCATTCAATCCCGGGTTTTCGATCAACTCGAATGGTATGCTGCCACCATCATTATGATCAGCTTGTCCTGCATTCTCCATCTTTTCTTGATTATGAGATTAGAAGAATAAAAAAGATGCACAGAATGTTGCTAATCTTCTGAAAAAAGAGGAGAAATATATTTAGACAGGAAAATTGAGATCACAATGAAAGCAATTTTAAGGGGTCTAGAATTTCTGTGATAACGAAGTTAAGGTATATATATATATAACACTATGATCTGAAAAGTTAGTCTACACTTTTCATGTTTGTCAAATAGCGTCTCTATGTTTTCGACCTAGGAGAAACGTTTCATAAATCGACCCCTCTTACCCTGTGATAGGCGGGAGCTAGCCTTTGAGGCACAAGGGTAATAATGACGTTATTATTAGCAATAATGTACGTCAAAACGAACACTAGATTAGGTTCATTACAGTCAGGATAGTAAAAATACAATGACAATAGAGATCTGGATGTTGTTTGTTAAGTCGGTTAACCCACATTGGCGGGAAACTGTAACTGTCAACTGTCAGGGGCCCTACCAAACAAATTCTGTTATTTTCCTCTCTGATTTACATTACTAGCCCATTATAATAACTAACTCAAACACTAATATTTCTTCTTAGTTACCACCAAAATGAAAAAATGAATGAAAGTCACATACATTTAACTCTGTATTTTTACCCTCTCATTTTTACATGCACTAGGTTGGTTAAAAAATTTCTCATACCGATGTTGTTACGAAAATACCGAAATTATTAAGGCGAGTGAATCCACACACAATGAGCCTGACTTTCCAATGCAACATCCCTCTAAATTCACTTGGCTGCTAAAACACATCGAGAAAAATAACTACAACAAACTGTCATTAACATATGTGACACAATTAAAATATATAGGACATGGAATTATGATTATTTTGTTATTTGACACAACTTGTAGAAGAAGAATCACACTATTTGATTATTCTTGATCAGCCACTGTTGTCCATAATGACATTCAGAGCACAAAATGCGACCGAGGCCCGAAGAGTAGGAGCATCATCTTTGGGGAAAATACAATTGAGAGAGTACTCCAGAGAAGAATGGCTAAGCAGCTCCTTGACTCGGCCTTTTCCGAGTTGTCCAGACAACTCGGAAAAGAAAGATCCCACGAACTCTC
>JBBYHQ010000011.1:251195-271192 GCA_038382645.1 Spergularia azorica | reverse complement strand
CCGGGTAATGTACAGCTTCAAACTAGGGTTTAAGAAAACTCATTTCCCTTGAAACTAGGGTTTAAGAAAACCCATTATCGGGTAATGTACAGCTTGAAATTAGGGTTTAATAAAAACCCAATTACGGATAATGTAGAACTTTAAATTAGGGTTTAAAAGTCCCAGCAGAAATGAAATCAAGCCCTCTCAATTCTTTGTTATTGTGCTAAAGTAAATAATTCGAATTCCCCGGAAACTGACCTGAGACGAGTGACCGAATTTGGGGTGAACGGACCGGAGATGGGTGAGCGAGCGTGGTCGACCGGACACGAGTGCGCGAATAATGTCGTAGGGAGGGAGTGAGGAGATGAGTGAGCAAAGTGACGAGTGAGGAGAAATATTTTGGAAAGGAAGTCGACTAATGAAGGCTTCTACAGCCTTCCACAGGTTTTTTTTTTTTTTTTTTTTTTTTTGTTTTTTTAGATAAGAACATATACGCAAAGGCGTCTAATATTCAAATCAGTTTAGAGTCATTCAAATCATATCAGACCAGATCAGAAAGATGCAGCCTTATCAAACGGAGCCTAAGGCGCTAAGCATGCATCGTCTTAATGCTGCGGGGGTGGGGATATGAGGATTCGAGCTCGAGGTATCCCTTAGGAAGTTGGATTCCTAACCACTAGGCCAACCTTTATCATCATATAAGATGATTGTAGTTATGAAATCATTTGGTAGATTTTGAACATTATATTATATAATATTAATTGAGAGTATGATAGTTGAGCAAGGTCCAGCCAGATGCTTTCTTGAAGAAGATGAGCCTTCCAAATTGAAATATGATGTGGTTGGGTGGATCTGTCACAACGGCCATATAAATCGTCTTCACCACCTCGCAAAGCTTCTCTAATACTTGGACATGAGGCCAGTGAATCCACAAACAATGTCTTTGCCCTTCCGACATCCCGTTTATTTCACCTGGCTGCGTTCAAATAAACACCACCACCACCAACAACAACAACAACAACGCAACCCACACAATCAATAATTCATCGTCAGTTCTAACGTACATTATTGAATATTGATCGAGTGAAAAAGTAGTAAAACGCGTTCAGCTAAGTTACACTTACTATGGCAAATTCCAACTCCCATATCTGAGTTCCAATTGAGATGATCACAAGCTTGTCCGTTATCTCTAGCCGAACTGATTTTATTCATATATGTATACCGTACATTAGATCGAGACTATGAGTGATTGAGTATATTATTGGTTGGCTATATATATATGTTATTATGACTTACTTGCTCGACTTTGTCCCTCATTTGTGAACATGAAGGGGATGATTCTCTTCAAGTCGTTGGTATATAGAGTAGCAGCACCACAATAAACGATCTTGTCAGGCGGCCTTTCGAAGGTATAAGGACTCTGTTTGGGTATGTCCACATCGAAAACTATATTGGGATCATCTTCTAGATAGAATATGATAAACTATCAGGTCAAGAAGGATCAAATTAAATACACGTACGCAAGAAGCAACCTTTGCAAATTAATATAGAGTACGTAGGATTCGATCAACAAGACAATAATGAAACATAATATAAAAATAAATTCATACTCATTCGGAATTATGACTTCACAAAAAGTATTAGCTTTTCTTAAATAACTCGCTAATTAAACTAGTGAAATTTTCAAATTGTTGTTTTTTTTTGTACAAAGGAGCAGCTAATAATGCTGCGGGGTGGGGGTATGAGGATTTGAACCCGGGACAACCCCCAGGTAGGTTGAGTTCCTATCCACTAGGTCAACCTTGATCCTCATTCAAATTGCTGTTATGTATACATATTCCGTTCATTATTATATCATCGAGCTTTTCTTAGCTTGAATAAATCGATCAACGACTAGTAATTAAGCTGATCGAAAGACATGAAATGTACTTCAATTCGTATGTAACAGGATGAAGAATATATATAATTGGGTCTATTACAATCAAGTTGCATACACAAATCACTTCTATTCGAACAAGACGTTTTTCAGCCATCACGCACATCGATTCAACCCACCATATTTCATAAAAAAAATCTCACAAATCGTTCGATTGTTATTGTCTATTCCTAGCAATTTGTTATTGCTATTGACTAACCATAATCACCAAAATAAAAAGTCGAAGGATGTGCAATAATCGTTGTAATATATACCGCTTACCTTTTAGAGAAAAAAGAAAAAAAATTACTCTTTAATTTATAAATCAATTTAAAAAAAATAGACCGTGCATGCAAAATGAAGGTAAATTAGAGTAATTAAAATTACCTAGGAAAAAGGAGAGTTTAGATGTGCCATGAACATGAAAAATGTCGATCGTAGCATCGGGACTAAAATGACGATGTTGAAGAATACGGAGAATGTCACACAAGTTAACAAACTTGTTCTCCATGGGCTTCGAGCAGTAGAAGTCGGTCAAGGATTCGCAACAGGCGGCATTCATGTCCAAAAACGCCATGGTCTCCTAGCTTTGGTTGTAGGCTGTCAGCCTTAACTTAATGTCGCCACGGCCGACTTCGATCATTGCTATCCCTTGTGGGTTCAAATTCGGGTCGCACAATGCTGAAATCACTTCTTTGAGATGCCATAGTGGCTTCAGCTGTAAGCAAAAACTCATCATTGGTGGTATCTCCGACGGTGATGATCCGTTAGCGGAGGCTTCTGAGTTGTTGCTTGATTGCTTAAAATGGTCCATGTATGGCTAACTCTCTCGATATTACTTCAATTTGAAGAATCTTCTTGGGTTTGCTATGGAAATGATGTAGTTTTTGAGAGGGATAATATGGAGGTTCTTGAAAATGTTGTGTAGTAGGATTGGTCTTATAGGTGGGATAATAGTCATGCATGCATGAAACTTTTTCATTTTCTTTAAAAGGAGAAAAATAAACTTTTTTGGCAAATTAAGATTCCATTTTCTCAATTTTTTTTAAGATTGATTTTTACCTTTTTTTAATTAAAGGATCAGATAGTCTTATTCAAATAGGATTGTGTCCAGTTGTGTAGGAGTGCAGAAATATTAATTCTGGCTTGCCAAATTTAATTACCAATTCAAATGAGGTCACATATTTACAACTGATTATATTGTGTGAAAGATATGTATCTGAATTGGCTCTGAGTGCACATTTATGGTGTGGCGATTCAGTGCTCTGAATTGCGCGTATGACAGAATGTTATTGGGTTAATTGGAGCAGACTAAAATCTCTTAACTTTAGAATGTTTTGGATTGTTTGCTCCCAAACACAAATGGTATAAAATCAAAAGATCGTGTTCGTAGTTTGGTTTGGACTCTCGTGGCTCGTGGGTTTTATATGTATACAGATTTAGAAATGACTATTGTTAAGAATTTGGCCCACTTGGTGATCTCCTCCAAAGGTCAATTTCAATTACTCAGTTCCGTATACACTTAGCCTTATTTTGCTTGTTTCATTTGAAATATTATACTTTCATTTTCTGTGTGTTTTGGCCCCAAATATTGACTGGTATACCCTTACTTCTTTACTAACCCAATGTTTAACCCACCAAATAACCCACTAACCTACCTAGTTTTATTAATTGGCAACCAACTCACTGCGGAGCACCTAATCCCCGCCACTCCCTACAGCGCACCACCACCAATCTCTTCTCCGGCAATTCCTTCTGAGGCGCATAACACCCCCCCTCCAGCACTTGCTTAATTCCCACTAGACATTTTTCTCTCTCTCCTCTCACGGCCCACATTATGGTCGTATAAGATCCGATGCCCTATGGGTTGAAGAGAGCGCCGACGAGGGAGATCGGAGACAAGAGGTGGCGAAAGAAGATAGGCGACGACATGGGAGTGATGCTGACGTCCCCCGTGAGAGGGAGAAGATTGGCAGGTTCGCGACAAAGGAGATTGGTAGGGGAGAGTCGTCGGGTGAGGAAGATCAACGACGCAATTATATCGCCGGTGAGGCGATGGTGTGAAAATCTCGCCTGTAGAATGAGGGGTTGAAGCTGAGGTAGGTGGTGAGGGGAAGGGAGATGGTAGATGGCTCAGTGGGTTAACTTGTAAATTAATTACACTTTCTCCTCTAATACCCACGACCGAACCGGTCGGTCCGGTCCTGTTTTCGGTCCAGACAGAGTTTTTGCTCTCCCCTAATTATAACAAAAAATAAGTTTGCAAACGGTTTAGATGGTGGTGATTTACTTGTTTAAAAGTCTCTTTAGTAAATTACATTCGTTTATCTTAAAAAAAAATCAACGCATTATTCTAAAACCGAATAATAATGGTGTGATGTTTCACTTCATATTAATCGTTGGTTCAAGTGGTTCTTACTTTTTAGTTCGTATTTGTTTTTTGAGCGATAAAAATAAGCGTAGAGACTGAAGACCGAGAGAGGGGCAGGCGCCAAACACGGGAGACGTGGCGTACGTCTAGTAAAAAGAGGTGAGAAAACCCGAGCAGGCAAGACGTGGCGGTCCCTAGAGAACGCACCATCCACCCCTCGCTCCCTCTGTGTGACTCACTTATTATTCCTCAACAACAACCTCTTTCACGCATTTCGTCGAACACCTTGTGCGCAGATCTCTTCAACTCGTAATCATCACGCTTTTACACGGATTCTCCTTTTACCCAATCAATGAGAAACTCTCTCGCCCTTCTCCGTTACCATCGCCATGCAGCGTTGCGTTCTACAGGTATCTCAATTTTTTTTCTTCTCAATTTTTTAATTTCAGTTGTATTTATTGATATTATGGTGCAGTTTTTACTGCAATTCATCTGAATTTTGGTTTTTAATTGGTGGGTTTTTGTGAATACCCAATTTTAGTGAGTGGGTTGTTCGTAGAAATTAGCAATTTTGATCGTGGTACCCTCAATTTTGATGAGATGACAATGCGGTTGTGTTGAGTTGAAATTATAGGAACTGCCCTTATCCTGGGTTTAATTGAGTAGGATAGTAAATTAAACATGACGCTTCACTGGCAAGGCGGGGCGAGGTGAGGTGAATGCAGTTGTTACCTGATGAATAGGCATCAGCAGTTGGTTAAGGAGATAATCTTGTGGTTGTGCTGTTGTAGTTTGAGTTTGTTGAGCATTTGCATGGACCGAATACGTGAATGGGGTTGCATAAGAGGACTATGCCTCGTCTGTGTTTGGTTTGGCGTTTTGCTGTTGCAACGGGGAACTCGTTTCTTGTGGCTTGAACTTCAAGGTTTTTAGGTTTCTTACTCGCCATGACATTCTGAGCTGCGTAAATGACTTCCTGATGAGTGGTGAGACCGTTTTCTTAAAAAAGAAAAAGAAAAAACCTTCAAAAGTATTATACAAATGGATGGATGAATGGTTGAACTTCTTGTTCTTCTGAGTGGTAGCTGTTTTGACTGCTTGTTGCTCAACTCACCTGCTATCCGAAAGTAACATTTTGCCGATTCTGGATTGGTTCTTGTCTGAGCTGCATACTTTGTGCAGGATGGGGTGGCGGAGCACGGCAATATCTGTCTCTTGGATCCAGAGTGAGCAAAGATAAACAGCTTTTGTCAAGTATACTGCATAAAAGATTGTGAGTTACCTGTTCCTAAATTGCTTTAGTACCTAACATCGGGTTGTAAGGACAGAGATCTACTATGAAGGCTGTTCTACAAATTGCTTTAATTTGTTAAATCAACCATCTGGATCCCATTACCGTGCTTTGCTCCTATCCTACTATTTTGTTTGTAATGCTTTAAAGAGAAAAATTTCAATCATTTGCTACATCAATAAAGTATTTCAGCGATGAAATACTTCAAGAAAATGATAAAAAGAGCTTTTCATTTCTTACACAGGGACGTTTCTGAAATTCCTGTAGAATTTTCTTGGTACCTTGATGCCTTGATCTTTGATGAAATTTTTTAATGTACCTTGGAGCATTTAGAAAACATAGAGAAAAAAATTAAATTATGTACGTTGGAGGATGATTAGTTGTTGCCTTAAGTTTATGTATTTGGTTAGGGATAGAGGCTAGTGTGGGCCAACTTACATTGATAGGATTCTTATACTGGAATATAATATATACTTGGTTCTCTTGTGCTTTGAGGTTGGTGGGACTATTTATTCGTTAGACAGTTTGACATCTCTGTAATTTTTTTTTTTTTTTTTTTTTGTGAGGTAGTTAATAGTTAAGTAGCAGATACTCATTGCATTTCTCATTTAGGGATCAATGTTGCTTGTTATGCTTACTGTGAATATGATACAGAAGACTTGAAGTTAGCAATGATTATCCTTATGAGTAGACTACCACTCTCTTTCTGTTTCCCCATTTTCCTTTTTGTGCATATAGGGATTATAGGGAATAGCTAAGACTATGTATATCCCTTTGCTAATTCTCTGCAAGCATACAATGTCAAAAGTGATCTAACTTCCGTGGTTGGGTACATGGCCGTAACTATTTTCAGACAAATAAAAACATAACATGGAGATTGTCATCCTCTTGGCCATAAGAATATGACTATCGCATTTTATTGGCGAGGCTCAGTTATGATGAAGTAGCTCTCTATTGGCATGGCTGAATTATGATAAGTAGATATTTAGGGTCTGAGGGGAGCATTGGGTTTGTCCAGTGAGTATCATGGCACACTACGAAGGATGTTGTTTAGGTGTAGGCAGGATTTATGAGAAAAATATTATGTTGCAGTGGGATATTTTATCTTTCTCCGTGGTTCCTTTGTCATACAGAAAGCTTTATGTCTTTTGTGCTGTTCACCATTGCTTAGATGGTAATTCAGCGCTGATGAATGATGTAGCATCCTTATGTGCCAAGGCAGCTATGGTTTTCAATGGAATTTAATTTTGATCTTGGATGTAAATACCATTGTCTGTCATCCTGTTTTTGCAGATGATTTACTCTAGTTGGTTGTACATTTCTTTTATAAGCTGTCTGCGCTTCTTATATTGTGAACTAGCTGCTATCCCGTGCAATTTTCATTCTAGGTCATTGAGAAACGACCACTCCATGTTTTGCACATAGGGGTTACGCTGTGTATATCCAATCCACCCTAACCTCACATAAGCGGGAGCCTTTGAGAAGGGGTTAATTTTTTTTTTTTGGTAGTATTCTCATGTCCAAAGAACAGAGCATGAGTAATTTCTTAGAATGGCTCATACTTGTGAGGTTGTACTAGAGGTGCCTTAGTTTTCTCACATTTCCCTAAGGTGTCTTGGTTTGTTATCCACAACACTGGATGTGCACCCTAAACCTTAAACCCCCCCTCCTTTCCCAAGCTCTTCTTGTGGTGTCCTAACTTTTTAACTCGGTGGTAGACCATTGTTCACAAAATTGTTTGCGCTTCTTGTATTGTGAAGTACCATTCGGTCGATGCTGTTCTTGACGCAATTTTCACAATGGGTTATCCATAACTGGCCTCTCTATGTTTTCAACATAGGGGTAAGACTTGTTGACATCCAAATCCCCATAATTCGCCGTAGGCAAGAGCCTTTGAGGGAGTTGGGTTATGTTGCTGTTGGTAGACCATCGTTCCGAACCTTAGAACCAGATTGAGACTTCTTATTTCATGGAGAGACCTTGTTGCTTTGAGACTCTGGTGAAGCACTCAACCTTAGCAGTATTACATTAAATTCTGACATCAAGTCACAAGGCTCTTGCTAAAAAGACAATTATGACTGGACCTGTTTTAATCTGTATAGAAAATGTCACGTGGACATAGACTACAAAGGTTCTGATGCTCATGGCTGTATGACAATGCTCTGAATATCTGATGGCGATGGCTGAGGCTTGTTTACCATCTATTAGGTTTTTCATAAACAGATTGCAATGCCAGTTTTATTTTTCTTCTCTTCACTCATCAAACCCCTTCTCCCATAATAAACCAATATGTACTTAACAGTCAATGAGAACACTGTCTCTTATTGCTTTAAATTTTAGCTTTTCTTCTTGATGCAGCTTTTCAACCAGTTTTAGTAGCGTACATGGTGGGAGGCCATCCGCAGACTATGCTAAAAAGAGGAAACAATCATTGGAGGATGAATTTGGACATGTGCTGGGGACTTACAGCTCCAGGAGTATTTCTGTTGTTTATCGCTTCGGGCCATTCTTGGCCTTATTCAGAGCAGCTGTGATTTCATTCCATGTGCTGAAGCTGTCTTTATGGCCACTTTTTGTTCATGATATGCGCAAACGTGCTAGTAATGTGAGGTGTAATTTTTTTTATTGCCGTTGGACATTGATCTTCTTACTCTGTAGTAGAACACGATAAATATGCCACAGGGCATATCGTCGTTATGCTTTTTGGATTTATCTATTTCTTATAATATTTTTGATACATCGTACCTGTGACCCATAATAACTAGATGGGAATTTCGTGCAGTTCTGTGAAACTTTGATACAACTGGGGCCATTTTATATAAAGGCAAGTATATTCTTCTGCTATTATTTCATGAATTGCATACATTTTTCTTTTGATGGGCTTGATAGTTTCTGTACTTTTCCCACGCGTGGACCTGTGTGTGTTAATATAGTAATTCTGATGGCATTTTTATCCACTCCAATGTTATTAATTGGTTGTATTTTTAGAATTGAACAAACACCTTATATGCAGATTGTATTGCGAAGAATGGATGTTTTGTAGTCAAGCGCAGAGATAAGATTTTCATAAGGAAGTGAAGGGTCATTGTGCGATTAAAATTAACAGAACAAATATTTTTTAATCGTAATATTTTCTAACAGCAAAGATAAACAATTATCCTTAAATGATCAATTCGTAGGCCCCTTTACCTTAGAGTCTCCCAAGTATCAAATTGAGATATGGATTCTTTATTTTCTGCACGAAAGTCAAGCACATAATGTGGATCTTAGAATGATTGGGGGATTGTTTTTGGTTTTCTTGGTGTTTAACTAAGAGTTGAAAGCATGTTGTTTCTTCAATGCAACCAGATCATCTTGTTATTTCCATGAGGAACAACTTTTACAAATGAAGGAGCTCTGGAATTTCAATTGTAAGTATCAATTTTTCAAGACGGCAGCAACTCAAACAGAAAGTTTTGAAAGTAAAGTGTGTTACAATCCCATACATAGATTCATTATACAACATGTGCTGACAACCGGGTGTACATCCTCCCCCAGATTGAAGCGGGTACAGAAAGAGAGTTGCTATCAAAATTAATTGCAACTAACGGGGGATGGTTAAAGAATTTTAAGTTCTTGATTGCTTGGGACCTAACCTTTGTTTCATACACCATATGTCATGCCTAGACAAAACCTGTTACAGATGAGAACTGTGATTTTTAAATTTACCCCTCAAACTTTCAACGCGATATAAAAGGACAATGTCGTTCTTCTGGCTAGCCTTTCATGTTATATTAAAGGCCACCCAGCCCAGACATAGAACTTAGGGTTTTTACGTTTCTTTGTTTTCAACAGCTGCTTTCTCTGTATGAATTTTTCATACTTCGGTTAAATCTCACTTATTTTCCCTAACTCTTCCTCCTCTGATTACTCTCATTGTTTTGTTTGAGTTACTTTTTTTAGTTTGTCTGTCTCATTTTTCCTCTTTTGCTTTAGTTCCCTTCTGTGTGTGTTCTTGTTTATTTATTTGTTTATTTTGCACCTAGAATCGTTCCTTATGTTAGCCAAACCCCATACTATGCTGGGTCAAATGCTGGATTGGTGGTGCTGTTGTTCAACATAATTCGATATTATCTTTAGCTCTGTGTGAATTCTCTGGCATAGTAGGGAAGGCATTTACATTGAATGAGGTTCTTAGATTTTAGATAATTGGTGGAAATATTGGAACTCCCATAAGCTGCTAGATAATTCATCTCACATATAAAAAGTATGCTTCCAAAATTTCATCCTCTAAACATCAAACAGTCTCAAACTTCATCTTGCACTTGAAAGCTTAGATGGTAAGGTGGACCATTGGTGTGTGGGGATATCATCAACTGCATGCCTCTCACCAAGTTCTTGCCTTTAGCAAGCTTTGACAGGTTAGAAAAAGATAGGCCTTACAGGCTTTCGATTTGACTCACTTGCACTGTTACAATTGACACTGAAAAGGTAGCTTCTCAGTGGTGTTTTGACAAACATGCCGTGTGCCTCCAGTGACTGGAAGCTAAAGTACTTTCTGGATGGTGGTATAATCAAAAGTCTAATTAAAAGGCATTCAGAAATTATCATTACGTAGGGTAATGCCCTTGTTCTGTTTCACTGCCTGATAAGATGTAGGAAAACGTTGCTGGTATCTGAATGTGATCTGTTCAGTTAAGATATTTGTTCTTCTTCGCATCCAGTTTTTTATTGTTTTTTTCTTTGTTTCCACAGCTTGGCCAGGCACTGAGCACTAGGCCAGATATATTGCTGACCATTTACTGCCAAGAGCTTTCTAAACTGCAGGTTTGACATCTCCCTGTTTCTGTGGTTCTTCCATGAGGTAATATTTCTAAGCATATTGATTGTTTGTTCTTAATGTATTTAGGACCAGATACCTCCTTTTTCAACTTCTATTGCTATGAGATCTATCGAAACCCAGCTAGGAGTTGCTGTGTCAGAAATATTTGCAGACATCAGCCAAGAGCCTATTGCTGCGGCTTCTTTGGGGCAGGTTTATAAAGGTTTGACATTAGCCTCTTTCACCTTATCAAGTAACCAATTTTTCAGGCAGACAATTTCCCTTGCTAACTATCTCATGTGAAATATGTGGGATAAAAACATGGGTCCCAACCTCGTCGGTAATATCCTTGCAATTAGTGCATAATTGACATTCTTGTCCTAAATTTCCCATACTTTTTGGTGTTCGCTCTTTCACTTTGGTGAAGAAATATGCAGAATTCGTAGCTCCTATTCTATTTTCTTGGGCCTTATGACGTTGGTCCATGGCACTTAAGTTCGGTCTCCTCATATTTTCCTCTTTAAGATGAAGAGTAGGATCCTGGTCAGAGCATTGCAACTTGTGCTGATCAGTTCTGCTGATAATTGAATTAATAGTTGTTTAGATTGGATAACATTTGCCCAGGGTGGAGGGTTTGGGCCTCCACTTGTGAATTAGTCAGACTTACCATAAAGAAAATGGCAACATCATGGCAGGGCGGTCTCGCAGTTTTTGGGGGCCCTGTGCGAAAAGCATATTTGGGGCCCTAAGAGATAAACCGTAAAGGTGATTTAGTTGTTAAAAGATACATAGTCGTAGAGACATAGATTATTAATGGTCAAAATTGTGCCAAAGAGGAGCAGATTAAATTAGGTCT
Source organism: Spergularia azorica (assembly GCA_038382645.1). Taxonomy (NCBI): domain Eukaryota; kingdom Viridiplantae; phylum Streptophyta; class Magnoliopsida; order Caryophyllales; family Caryophyllaceae; genus Spergularia; species Spergularia azorica. The sequence goes on along the minus strand of JBBYHQ010000011.1, from coordinate 259,976 downwards.
ATCGAGCTATATGATGCAAAGATCTAAAATTTTAACTTTGGTTCAATTGCGGAATTAATTTTAAACTTATATTAGAAGTCGAACAATAAGGTGAGTTGTTAACTTAGTTTGCTAGTGCATGCTTAGGAAAAAAAAAAAAAAAGTGCAGAGAAATAAAGGAAAAAAGGTGAAATGGTATAAGAAATACTAATAAAAGGAAGGAAAATCAAATAAAAAGCTATTCAGCTCCAAATTGATCCCACACAGAGTCGAACTCAGACGGAATCAAATTGGCACTAGCTAATGCATAAAAAGGTTTTCCGCTGGGCTACCATCTACATATGTATGCATTGAGCAGAAATATTATCTTTAGGGGTCCTGTTATCGTGAGGCCCTGTGCGAGCGCACCGCTCGCACAGCCTAATAGCCGGCCATGCATCATGGTGGAACGGCCCATTAAGAAAAGTGGTAATATTACTACGGGATTGACAGATTATGTACTTTTGTTTGTAATTTGTGCATGCTAATTTTAGGAGAAAACTACATCGATCTAATAATTAAAGAAACAATTTAGAACAAGGAGTGCCCCTGGTAAAAGAAAACAATAATATTATAAAATCGCCTGACTTTTTCACTAATGTGTTAAAAGGGTCCCCATAAAAGCACTTATATCTTAGCCCAGAACGAAGCCAGAAAGTGAACTGTCTGACAAAGATAGTCAAGAGATTGAGTTTCCTGATTATCTTATAATATTTAAATGTCAGATAATATTTTTCAATGGTGCAGCTCATTTGCATTCTGGAGAACTGGTAGCTGTCAAGGTGCAGCGGCCTGGTATGTCTTTGTCATTGACCCTCGACGCGTTACTATTTCACATGATAGGTGGGCAATTGAAACGTTTTGCCAAGGCTCGCAAGGATCTGTTAGTTGCAGTCAATGAAATGGTGAGATGTCTATTTCTTAGTACGATATGGCATCTGTCTGTTTGTGTAAATATTCAGATTTTCTGATTTGAATTGATGTCTTATGAAATAAGAAATAAGAAAAAACCTTGTTATTTGGATAGTTAGTTTTCTTTCTCTCTTCGGAGAAGAAATGAAGAGTCATAGTTCTTTCTGTCATTTTCGCTACTGCCCTCTGTTCATTCTGGACGAGACAAAGGGAGTGTATATCTAAATATCTGCTACTGTGATCTTGCCTCTGGGTCTTGAGATTGTAATTCAACTGCAAAATTTTCCAGGGTATTCGGAGAACATGGTGACACGGAGCTGTATTTTTGCTTAACCATTCTGTGCTTCTTGATTGGTCAATGTAGGTGAAATTGGGATGCCTTTTGTTAGAATTTTGACGAAGGGCAAGCAAGCAAAAGCCCTATTCTTAGAATATTGTGCATATTGTTATTCACAGATGAATGCAAATAATGCTTCAGAACTAGCACTTTAAGTCTAGCCTTATTGTACCCTCATGGCTTCATGAGAGTTGAGTCTGATGACTCTTTGCCGTAAGATTTCCTTTGGCTCCTTTCCCTCTTATATGCATCACCAAGTTGGTGATGGCACCATCTGCAGTTATGCACTGCCAGGCGAACTGGTTAATTACTTCCCTAAAACCTCTTTAGTGATTTTGAACAGTGTTTGAGGATTTAGTTAATAACAGGAAACAATCTGCTAATGAGAAGCTCTCTCCTAACTGGATTCAGACCTGGTTTGTAAGAAAGATGAACCGATAAGGATATGGACTTGGAGTTTAGTTGGTTTCTTCAACCTTGCGCAGAGGATCTAGGTTAAGCATCTGGATTAAGGTCCCTGAGTACGCTCGGCCGTTATTAGATAAAAAAAATCTTCCCTCACCTGAGACTCAACTCACCACAGAAGTCAGAAACATTACTATTTCACTCACACTGCTCGGCTGCTCCTACCTGAATGTTTGCACTAGTTAGAAAATAGCTCTCTTGGTTGAAAATTCATTGATAAACTCTGTATTCCGAGGTACAAATCATCATATCTGTACGAGCAATCTGTTATGAGCTGAGTACATAATCCTAAAAGATAGGAAATACTTGAATTGCGGAAAGAAAAGGAAACAGAAGTAATCCACTGCTTGAAGCTACATACGATGGAGTTTTTTTGGAGTTCCCTCAAAAAGTTTATGTTCAGCACCTTGCTCTGAATTGAGTTGTGTTGCTTGTGAGGGTTTAGTCATTCACTTGGAGTCCTACTGTTGCTACTGATGAGACTTTTTCCATAATAAGACATGCTTGTGAGTTGTGACCGTAGTGGGCAGGAACAAAATATGGATCTGTTAGGGTATGTTTACATTTAAAGTAAAACCTCATGACTAATGACCTTGGTCCTACAGTGTCAGGCCTGTTTAGAGAAGCAACAAGGGCCACAATGCCACACTTCAAGTTGGATTGCTTGGTGTAGCTGAGGCCTGCAATGCTTCCGTAATGACTTGGTCTAGTGGCTCAATCAGGATTGAGTTCTCCTCTGCATTACACAAAGCATCAAATATTGAAGACATCATAGTTCTTTCCCAAGCCACAAGCATATCTTCATTCCAGAACAGCTGAACCCTATAATTCCTCCTAAAGACATGGAATTGTGCTTAAAAAGGGGTAGACGTGGTTGCTTAGCAGATGACTTTATTTATCTGTCTGAATCGAGAACCGGGATGCATTTTGTCCATCTTGCATGTATAATGTTTGCCTTTTCTGGTTAATGTGCATGACCTAACAAGTGTTCGATTTTGTCACCTGGATAGGTCAGACACATGTTTGAAGAGATAGATTACATCTTAGAAGGACAAAATGCAGAGCGCTTTGCTTCTCTGTATGCCACTTACACTGGTTAGTTATATATACTCAACTTTTTTCATTGGCTCTGTGTTATCTGAAGGCTGAACATGTTTCTATCTGGGAATTGCAAATACTTTTGGAACTCTTATGAAATTGACTTAGGCAGTGGTTTTAACTTCTAAATGTCAATGCTTAGAGTTTTATTTCTGCTCAGTTATTGCATTTGAAAACTTACTATTCCAGTGACCTTTGATATGTCAAACTGCATGTATTTGGACAGACCTCAATACAGTTTAGTGTATCAGTTTGACATGATGTTTTAATGAATTAATGAAATGAAGTTCGCTTGAGATAATTGTAGCTATATATAAAAAAAGACTGTATTCCCTCCCCCATTTAACTTTTTTGGGCCAAACTTATAAAAATTTTGACCTTAAATCTATTGAAACATATTATAAATTACAAATTGAAACCAAAATATATACATTTGTTTTTATACAATCTTTCGTAAGAGTATATTTATGATTATAAAAACTTTTATATATATGTAACAAAACATGGTCAAAGCAGCGCCTTGGAATTGTGACAAATGTAGTGGAGGTGTTCGATTTGGGAAGGAGGGTGTATAGATTTTCTGACTCATCTGTGTGTGGAGGAGTTGTGGACAAAAAGATTGTTTCATCCGGTGATAAATATTTTTCTGCATGTGATCTGGACAACATGGTCGTGGATGGGCCTCCACTCTCTTTTGAGAACTTAAGTTCCTGCTCGGACTTTGACAGTGACGAATTCCCATGGTTAGAGGAGGAGCTAGTGAGTGGGGGTCTCGTGGCGAAAGATTTCAATTCTTGTGGTCAGGGGAAGGAAGCGGACTTCTGCATGGGTGTTGTTTCCGAGGATCGACCTCAAATCTTGGAAACTCTGGGTGCCTCTTCTTTTAGAGGAGGAATTCACTGTTTACGATTTGGTTGCTGCAAAGGTAATTCCAGAGGGTCAAGTGGTGGGCGCGAAATTCATTTTGGAGGTCCTACCGCCAGGCTGTTGTGGGAAACCAATTCCTATGGAAACTTTAGCTCTTTTTTTAGAGGTCTCGGCCACTCTCAGGTCTTAGATTTCCTAATGGGACTAAGCCAACTCTAGTGTATTCTAGGAAAAAGAATAAAGTTGACAATCTGTTAGGATGGTGGCTATGGCTTGAAGTGGGGCTTTTTAGCTAGGTGGTGTTGGTCCCTTTAGTGGGTTGTGGTTGGGCTTCTGTCCTCCCTTGACTGTTGGTGTTCTTCTTTTCTTTATTTATATAAATGTTTTACCTCAAAAAAAAAAAAAAAAAAAAAATCTGATATCGATATTCTTTTCTGATGTGATTGGGAGGATGTGATGTTTTCGGGGTGAAGATAAGAGGTTTGTTCAATAAAATATTTCTGCTATCCTTAGAAGGGAGTCACTTTACGGGTATGTCTTCCAGGGTCATTTGGGATTCTAAGATCCAGTATACTTTTTTCCTTCCTGGTTGGGATGAGAATAGAAATTTATCGGGATAAAGTATGTTTGTGACATGAGGAGGGGTTCTGCTTTGTGGCATTCATCTGTCTCTCTTGGCAATGTTTTATGTTCGGTGATCAGATGATTGCCTATGTGTGGAAGGCTGGTCCATTGTTTCATTTATGGTTTCTGTATGGAAGGGTGAGCCACTAGACATTTGTGGGAAAGTCTTCCTCTCTGCAAGAACTTGACCTTGACTTTCAGAGGATTCTGTGTATGTGGTGTCAATTCTTGCTTGTGGAGCGGGGACGTCTTTCTCAGAATCTGTAGAGAAATATTTCATGGTATCTTTGAGGGCTTGTTATCTTCTTGTCTGGCCTCTTTAACTGAACACCAGTCACTCCCTTGGTGTTATTGTATAATTTTTCTGTAAATGCCAGCGTACCTTCCAAAGACATTTTTCTTATGTGAGTTTATACTTCTCCTAACCATGCATTCCGTGATCACTTCATGCAAAACCAAACCGTTTTTATTCGGCGTATCAATTTGCACATTCGATCTGCTTTGGTTCTTATTCTTGCTCTGCTGTCTTTTACTATCCTGTCTGAATAAAGTCTTTGTTGATTTGGATTCTAGAAGGTGCTGATCGTGATAACCAATGCACGGATAGGGATTCTCCAACACATAAAGGGCATGGCCTTATCAAAGTCCCCAAGATATATTGGAACTACACTGGGAAAGCAGTGCTTACAATGGAATGGCTCAATGGGATTAAGCTTACGGATGAGAAGAAATTGGCGAAGGTCCAATTGAATCGTAAGGAGCTAGTTGATCAGGTATTTAGGCCAAACTAAAAGCTGATTTTATTCATGTTTTTTTTTTTTCATTGTTCCTTTGGGTAATCAACTGCTCCTTTCTAGGGTACAACCTCCTGGTAGGTCCCTCTGATTCCAGATTTTGTGTGAAATAGTTTGCTATCTAAACTGTATGATGTATTTTGAGTCAGTTTTGCCTAATATTTTGTTAGATTGCTGAGGAGAATTCCTTTAAATATATCAGAATTCCTTTAAATGTATCAGAGAGCTTGATTTGCTCTCTTTTGTATATGGGCGTCAACCCTTTAGGTGTCTTTTTGTATATGGGAGTCACCCCCTTGGTGTCCTTTTGAATATGTGATATTGTATCTTATAAAAAAAAAATGTCCCCTCTCCTGGACTAATTTTCTCTTCTTTGCACTGGCTAGTAGACATCTATGCTTAGCGTGCACATGCGCCAATAAGCTCTGCTAGTAGTCACAGATTGCATGGTTTTGGATCCCCTTTCTTTCAGCATCCAAAGATACTCTTGTCGAGCGAAATGTGTGGTAGTCTCGAATGATAAACGTGTTTATGTGGTCATCTGCTAGAATTATGTAGTCTGTATTTGAACTACACTTAGACGATAGCAACGTTACTGGCGGTGCTTCAGAGAGGCTCTTGCCTTGTCTGGGGGAGGGGGAGACAAGATGATTTTAGCCTTACTGCAGAAGTCCAGATAGAGAGTCTGTTTGATGGTCCATTGGTGACGAGCAATATGTGGTACTTCACAAGGAATGAGGATCCTAGACAGTCTTGAGCTAGTTTTATCTATCTATTACACTATGCATCTTTTTATTAACTTCTGGCTTTAGGGATGAATCATGTTAGCTGACCCCAAATAATCTTTGGACTAAGGCTTGGTTGTTGTTGGTGGTGGTGGTGTTGGTTGCGGTGGTGGCTCCTTAAAGCTCGCACATTAATTCCTGTTGATTGAGTTTTTAATGAAAAGGAAACCAAATGTCTAGTTTGTAATTTAGTTCCTTTTTCTTCAGGGATTGTACTGCTCTTTGAGACAATTGCTTGAGGTGGGTTTCTTTCATGCTGATCCTCACTCTGGAAATCTGGTTGCTACAGATGATGGATCCCTCGCATATTTTGACTTTGGAATGATGGGAGACATACCGCGTCACTATCGAGTTGGTCTCATTCAAGTGGTATGATTCAGTAAACTAATTTTGGGTGATCTATGAGCATGCAGTTCTAGACTTCTCAGGCGTGATATAAATGAGACTTAAGTTTTTGAAGCAGAAAAACCTTTTTTAATTTGCTAACTGGTACTACGGAAGTTGCAGAGGGTTGGACTAGTGTAGCTGATGAGTTCAAATATATATCGCTTATATAGCTGTTATGACTTTGTAACTGATAGACGATATCATGAATACATACAAAACATGACTATGCTTTATGTGAAATAATCCCGCATTTGCTTTATATTTATCAATAATAGAGGGGCTTGTGTTGTTTTTATGTTCTAGTCTGGGAGACTGACTGCTCGGGTACATCGGATTTCAGAAACAAATAGATGAGAAACAGTCACAGATAGAGAGTGGCCAAAGTGGGGAAGGTGGGATTTGGTACCTCTACCAATAGCTGTAATCTTCCTTGTACTTCTAATTTTCCTGTAGGCTGTAGCTAACTGACTTCTTACAGGAACTCTTGTGATATTCCAAATATTCTTATTATGTCAAATGTTCGCTGAACTCATCGAAAGGATCTTGGAGAGAAAGCACATGAGTTTTCGTTGTTGTACGCCTTGAGTTATCTCCCTATGAATCCATGCCACAAGCAATAAAAAATAATCTATAGGAGCTGTTCCGTTTAATCTTGGACAACAATGTCGGGTTTTTTTTTTTTTAACTTTTTACTCCTCTTGCAGCTCGTGCATTTTGTTAATCGTGATGCACTTGGTTTGGCAAATGATTTTCTGTCCTTGGGATTCCTTCCTGAAGGCGTGGATATAATATTGGTTTCTGAGGCATTACGAACGTCTTTTGGTGATGGGTCCAGGACTCCAGGCAATCTCGAGATTTTCAGGTGAGTCTTCGATTTTGTATGCTCTTTCCATGTGGCGATTCAAATTTATGTTTGGCTGTCCATGATAGATTACAATACGCATTTCCCCCTTGGTGTCCTTTAATAGACTTCCTTTATTACTTCTTAAAAAAATGGCCAAGTGTCCGTGTTATTGGGATAGATTCTGTATTTGAGTAGGTGAAATCTATTTTAAGCATTATTGATGATTCATCTAGGAGTAAGGTTAGCTCTCCTGGGTTGTTAGCGATGAAGTTCCTCTCCTTGTCACTTTGAGAACTAAACCTGATTTAATAGAGCTTCTCTGATTCAGTCCAACATCCTTCTCTGGGTCTAGCCAGCTAGGTCTCCTAATCTCTACTACGCACGGAGTCTGTTTTTTGATAGCATGGCTTCTTTGCAGGTTTCAGTTTGACGTGACAGTAGATAGTTGTGTACTGTTGCCTGCACTTTAAAACATAGTGGAAATGTATACCAATAGATTGGGCTTGCATGTCAAGCCCTTGACTTGAGGATAAAAGTTTAGATGCCCTATTCTGTGATGACATTTTCAGAGCGTATGTGATATATCTCGAGTGATATGGATGTGGATGATGGCTCTCATAGTTTGTTGGTACGTGAGCACGGTACTAAATTTTGGTCATGCTTACGTATTGGTCCCCACGACGTTGTATTTTTAATAGAGGTCATTACTGCCGGGAGATGGGGTTGTGCTGTCCTTTGATTCCATTACAAAGTGGTCAGGACGCGTTTCTTACCCCATATTTAGTAGTAGTACCATGTATGTGAGCCTTATTGTTCTGTGGAGTTGGGGGCCAAAACATTCCTCTTTTGTTTTTAAAGCTACGATAGTGGAAAATATTCTGAGTCTGATTTCCATTAGAGTCTGGCAACGGGGCTGGTAATCAAGAATTAGTTTAAAACTTTGATCATTTGTCTTCTAGCAGGATCACAATTATCTTGGGTCCAGTAATTTCACATTTTCATACTTGTCGTTTGACAAGTCCTTTTCCTTACGAGTCATACAGAAACAGCCTCTCCATGTTTTTCAACATAGGGGTCTGCAAACACCAGATCCCCACTTTGCCTCGCCATTAGCAGGGGCCTTTGATGCATTGGGGTAATGTTGTTGTTTGATCATCTAACAATTGCTTGTTCGTATTTAGTGTGTAGTTGATGTCCTTTATTTGTCCAAGGTGCTTATCTTTGTCATTGTCTTTACGCACACGCATATATGTATTACCATCATTATGTATTTTGTTGGGTGTAGTGTTTGTGTATTGCATCATATGCTGTTCGCAGTATGTGAGTGCCGTGTATTTAATTTCCAGTATGTTTTCATTTGCCTCCCTCAACCCTCTTGAAATATCAAGAGGCCTTTTCCATGCATAGAGGCCGGTTCTGTTACAATTCTATGAATGCTTCCACCCTGCTGAAGCTCCTTAGAAAATCATTAAAGATATCTTCTCACACTCCTGGGTGACTACTTCTAGTAAATGTGAGGAGCTGCAGATATCCTCTCCTCTTATGGTTGATCTTTCTTATTCTTGTATTGTGTTATTTTTTTTTTTTTTTTTTTTTTTTTTTTTTTTTTTTGCGGTCCCCTAAACATTTTCCCTTTCAAGCCTTCATGGA
>JBBYHQ010000011.1:225695-251042 GCA_038382645.1 Spergularia azorica | reverse complement strand
GATTTTAAAGTGGTTGAAAGTGCATATCCATTTGTCATTGGCAGGCTTTTGGCAGATCCAAGTCCTGATATGAGAAATTTTTTGAGGGAATTACTCATTCGAAATGATGGGTCAATTAGGTGGAACCGTCTTGAACGTTTGGTAGGTAATCTAACTTTTACATTGTTATTGCTTCGATTGCTGTGAGTGTTTTTGGTGGTACTTTCGTGCGTATTGCATTTGTGAGCCATTCTGGTGGTTTATGGGTGGTAGCTTCTTTGGAGGTCCTGGATAGTGGATAGAGTAGTTTATTCTTAACTTCAATTACATCATGCTTTGCATCAACTAGCTTAGAGCGCTTGTCTGCAATTTCTTATTAGGGGAACTACAATTTTTTTTCTTCTTGGGGATGGGGAGGGGGGAGGGACACTTGCTTCTTTTAATACAATACATCTATGCAACATATGTCCGGAGTCTATTTTATCTTTTATAATTATGTCCAATATTAGTGTCATTGGAGCGCCTTTACTTATAGAAAAACGTCCGAGGCGCCTTTGTGACAGATCTTCTGTATTTATTTGCATGCACCATCTTCAAGAATATACCTGAGACACATTCTATTTAAACTCGAAAGCAATATAACAATGAAACCTAGGTAAATCAGGGTTCCAGGCTTTCGGATTAATGATTAAATCTGTATTTTGCATTCTTTTCCTTCTAGATTGCAGCAATATCTGAAGAGGGTTCCGACTCAGCTGAACCACGCCCGGCTTCTGAACAAGATTCTTCAGCCCCTGTGAGATGGAAGTCTTTTGACATGAAATCCGTTGTTGCAGCTACTGAGGATCTTTTATTGTTTATACTGTCTGGAAAGGGGTTGAGAGTGCGTCTGCATCTCACACGAGACATTCTTAAAGCAGCAGATGCATTTCTGCAAGAGGAAGTGCTTCGCAACTTCGACAACTTTGAGAGGAAGACCTCATCAGTGGTACATGTAGCTCTTTGGCTTCTTTCTCTTACTTCTCGTGTGATAGGACTCATTCTAATGAATGATGATATGTTCCTCGGGTCGTCGTGGGTTTTATTCTCTCTTTTGTTATCTTCCTCCTCAGTTGGCATTTCAAGTGTTTTCTTGTACCTATGCCGAATCTTTTTTTATTTTCAATTCTGCTCTTATTTTGAACTTATTTGCTGCAAAGGTGCCCTTTGAGTCTATGTGCTGCTCTTTTGTTCCTAATTGCTGCATTAATGGAGTGCTGACTTTGCCCTTCATCTTATGGTACTAAACTATGTGTTTGGCATTTCATTGCGTTCTTGTATGGGTTGACTTTAATGGTTTGCTGATTCTGGTTGGTGTTTTGACCTGAAACGTGGTACTGTAAGAGAAGATATGTAAGTGAAACTGTGAAAGTTCGGGCTCAATTATCGCTTGTTCTAGTTTTACTTGTTTCTTTTACTTGTTTTATTCGTTATATGGATACTGAGGGGGTAACGCCCATGTACAAAAAGATACCTGGTGTTTCAAAAGGAAACCTGGTATGCTGGATAAAAGTTTTGTAGGGTAGGTCAACAGTTGAACTAATCATACTTTGGAGAGCTGGATAAAAGTTCCGTATGGTATAATCTTTGGGCAAATTCCTGCTCTTGACTATCTTTCGTGGAGGGTTATTTTTTGCTTCTTTTGGGCTATGGTTGCAAGTGTCCTAAAGAGACCCCTGTGATCCATTTTACAAAGGAATTGGGCATTCTTGTGACTATTGTAGAGCAATGAGGACATCGTCCTCAATTGCTTCCTTATTTCTGTGAACGTTATTTTTTTTCTGGAAAGAAATTATAATTGAATTCTGACATGATGGCATATACTGTGTATTGAATTCTAGATGCAGCATTACGTGACAGTACTGTAGTGTCTGTATTCTTTTAGATTTTTGGAAGATACTTACGAGTAGATGTTTTTATCGATACCTTTCATGTGTGGTTCGTTGTAATGTGTCAGCAATTTCTTCTTAGCTATATGCTAAGAGTAGGATTTGCCCTTGAGGAACTTTAATATTCTGCTACTCGAGGCCTTCATATTCTTGCCACAGGCATGACATTTATGCTTTCTAAACTTTTCATCATGTCCAATGCAACAGGAAGACACCAGGAGGGTCCTGAATGGCTTTCATTACTTCTGGCAAGCTGTAAAGAAGTCTCCAGAAGCATGGTTTGCCATGCTAGCACGTATGTCAGTGAAACCAGAGTTCCATAACTTTCTCCTGGATATAGGTTCAGCCTTGGTACAGCATTCTAGCCGTGAGATTCCAGAGAACTCTTGGATCTGTTTGTCTAGAATTTTTCACAAAATGGGAGACACCTCCAAGTCTCAAGGATCTATGAGATAGATATGTATATTGCATTCCATATTGGCTCTCAGATTGTGGCAGTTGTCTTCTGTATGGAGCTCATTCCTGAAACAGGTGAGCCAACATGAAGCTCAGCTGGAAACGATGATCGAGATGGCAGCTGCAAAATAGGCATGTAGCTCAGCTCTGTAGTCGGCCACTGACGGAAGAATGGAAGATAGAGAAGAAGCTGTGTTCCGGCAGTTGAAATGTTGATGGTGAACATGGGAAAGTTAAATTTAAGTTTTCAACAGGCTGCGGCAAGCAATGTTATTGACGGAAAAAAAATCATGAAGAAAACCGCTAGTTTCTAAAAATCAAGGAGTTGGAGGAGTGAATACACAGCTTGACAAGCAAGATGAATGAATAAAGCATTTGTGCCGTCTTCACTAGTGCAAAAGGGAGAGGTATGTTTTATGATGAGTGATATTGCCTTGAGTCTTGTAACGCTGAGCTCACGCATATTTACGCCGCCGACACTGTGGCCCTCGTCAGCTCCTCCTACCCTGGCATCGCCGGCCTTATGTTGAGTTGTATTCTAGACAGCATCAGGCATGTTCATCAACCTCGTAATGAGTGACAGTTGTTTGCCTACTCATGCTGAAATCTAGTCACTTGTCCCGGATGTTCCTGAAGAGACAACTGAGGATCCTCCTGCTTTGGACATCTCCTCGCATTTTATAATGTCAATCGCTGGCCTGACTTGATCTTGATTATAATCATTTTTTATTTCCTAGCCACTGTCAGTTTTGCTAGAGATTACAGTTTTTACATTTTGTTGAAAGTGTGTAGTAAGCCCAAAGGCCCAAAGCGGTGATGGAATTGGGGAATGAATGAATATATAAGTTTGTTGTTAAATCCTAGATCCGGCGATGGCGGAGGTGGTGGCTGAGGTTGAGAAGATATTTGCGTCGAGATTTCGTGGTGAGACACAGCGTCTGATGGAGTTTATGAAATCAGGTCCTGGAAGAGAAGCAAGTTATGAACTCCGTCGTCCCTCAAAAAACAAGATAATGAAACAAGAAGCTGATATGCCGCTGATGGAAGCTATGTTAGAGGCCGCCGCTAATTTAAGATCCGATGAAGAATTCCAGATTTGGGATGAAACGTGGCGCCCAACCTTCGGTTTCAATAAACAAGCAGCAGAAGAAGATCACCGCGAGTATCTCAAAATCAAGGAATTGGAGAAGACCTTAAGTAGCTTGATTGGGAAGCTTAATGAGTACAGCATCATCTACGTGTGTGCCATATTGCTTAACTTGTTTTCGGATTATTTTAATCACGCATTTGGAAGACGTACGTTCTCCCGTGAGTGAATGCTTTCGGTCTGAGTACTATAACCCAGAACTCACCCATGCTTACTCGGCCACTATTGCTCTCATCAACTCCGTCTTTCCCGACATCGGCCTCCTTATTTTGAATAGGTTACTAGCAAGTATTAGGGATGCTCATCAACATCGTAACCAACGCAGGTTGTTGATCCGTACCAGGTTTTTAGCTCATCTTATTAATTACGGTGTTGCTAATCATGCCCTCGCTTTGGACGTACTCTACCTTCTCTTATTTGATATTATTATTAATAATAGTAATGATGATGATGGTGATAATATTGCTTCAACAGTTTGCCTTGATTTTGCTCAAAACTTTGGCAAGGAGGCCTTGTCTGGTGCCTTTGATCTCTTCCACTATACGCTGCAAGAGCACCCTAAAAACAACCGCCTTCGCCTAGAGATGCTTATCCAAGGATTGTTTGCGGTCAGACGAGCTGAATTGCGGAATGAATCGCCTCCTCCCCCTGACCTTGTTTTCGCCCTTGCGGCCAACAATAATCAATTCGTCACTCATTCCATTCCTCCTCAAGAGGTCTCCTATTCTGATGACCCTGATTCCCTGCTTTTGGATCCCGAATTTCTCGAGAACCAGCTCCATAGTAGAGAACTCGTCAACTCATTGATTGGACCCCAAGACCTTCCCGTCCTTGAGCTTGTAACCCAGACCGATATCATGTCTCTTCGTAGGCAGATATACTCGACATTGTTGTCCGCTATTGATGCTGATGTATGTCTTGATGAAACGGCTCGTTGATGCTCTTACTTGGGAATTTGTACTGGATACAATGCGACAGTTGGGGGAGAAATCCAGTGACCTGTCCACACAACTCGGAAGAGGCCGAGTCAAGGAGCTGCTTAGCCATCCCTCACTGGAGCACTCTCTCAGTTGTATTTTCCCCAAAGATGATCCTCCTACTCTTCGGGCCTCTGTCGCATTTTGTGCTCTAAATTCCATTATGGATAGCAGGATATAGTGTACCTGCTGACAGACCAGGAAAGAGCTAAAAAGGACAAGGAAACAAAGACTCTAGAGGCTCAAAAATAAATGCTCGTGGTGATTTTCTTCTTCGAATAAGTATTTTGTCAAATGCGGTGATTACTCAAGACACTGTTAGTTTTGTTACCCTCTAGGTTTTTCTGTATTGGGCATCTGGTCATTTTGCATTTTGGATTGCTTCCCATGTGTGCTGAATGACGTACTTGTAAATCATAATCGCTTTTACTAAACATGTTTCTCCATTAATGGCCTAGCATTATGTGTGCATCTCTGTTTTGTGTGTGATTGTCAGCCAGCATCTGGACTGCAGGTTTGCGAGATGTGTCCTTCAGTGTCTAGAGTGTCTAGTCTGACTGAGTGGGCATATGGCTTAATTCTGAAGATCTGCCTATTCAAGATTCCATAGCTTTGAAGTTTGAAGTCATCTTTATCGGTTATGCATCATTCTTTGCCATGCCTATTATCAGTTGGAATTACTTTGACAAATGTTAATGTTGCCGATTTAAGACCTCTGGGCTTGTTATACCGTAGCACAAAATGAATGCTTCTCGAGTTGTTGCTGTTACTTATGGTTTCCATTTGTGTAAAGGTGAATGAATTTCATATCATGCCCACCTGACAATTACTTATGACGATTCATGTTAGCCAACCCCAAATCATTTTGAGAGTAAGGCTTGGTTGTTGTTGTTGCCCATGTGTCAGTTATGCACCATCCTTAACATGGAAGTTATCAGTGAGCCTCTTCCTTTTTCTTTACTTTCTTCTTGGTGGTGGTGGTGGGGGAGTTGGATGAATGAATTTCTTTTCCCAGAACGAAGGAACTTAAGATTTTCCATGGTCTATCAATGTCAAGTTTGATAGTATCTCTTCTTCCTCCGAAGGTTTTTCAGATAGATGTACAAGATTTGGTTTCTTAATGTCAGTAGGCTGACCTTACTTAGACAGAACTAACTCAGATTGTGTGGGTTTTATTTCATTTTTTTTTTTTTTTGTGGGTTTTGGCGCCATTTGATTGTTTGTTAGCATACCCTGATACTCTGATAGGTACCGTCAGTTGGTTCCTGGATGTAAGGTTTTTATATGGTTGATTCGTGAATTGAGGTTTTGTGATAGTTCGATTCTTGTAATTTTTGATTTTCTGGTTGTCAGTTTGAGATGCCATGTTCTGGTGGTTTCACGCTTATGCTATTTGATACATTGGCTTTATGATCAGAAATCAGATGGGTTTTTATTCATTTTTGTTCATAATTTGTAATTTGGTCCAGTTCGCTGTCAATTTTCATAGTTATGCAACGCGCAGTTAATGTGGGTGTCATATGATAGCATTTGATGTCCATGGTTGTTTGTTCATGGTTTCATGTGCCCTGTAGTTGGTGAATGGTGATCTTCTTCTGCCATGCTGTTAATGCCCGCTTGTCCTCTGTAACAGTATTCGTAATCACATTCTGACTAGCTCCTGTGTATGTGTTACTCCACATAGTGCTTGTTTGTATCCTGGTTAAAGGCCTTTTCGGCTTACAACCATGGTTGTTTTACCAGTAGTTGCTTTGGTCAGTGACAAAAATTGACACAGACTCTGCATTAAGTTCCCTTCTCTGTAAATTTATTGGTCTCCCACAGTGAAAGCGTGACAAAATGTTCCTTTCTGTCATTTGGCCCTTCAGGTGCCATACTGTTATTGTTGATTTTGATCTTCCTGTTGTGAGTTAAAATTAACCGAGTTATATCTTGTTTGTGTTTGTTTGTCAACAGGGCTCGGTTGCCAAAGGATATCTTGATCACTGTTGCGTCTTGCCTAGACTTTAAAGATGTCGCGCGTTCATGTTTAGTAGCACAAGGTTGGAGGGACAACTGGAAGTACGCGAAATCTTGTGTTATCAGCGACCAGGTTTATGATAGGGAAGTTGTATTTCGTAACAAGCTAGTCTCGTTTGTTATGATACTGCACCGAATCAAAGTGACAGAGGTGTCCATTAGCTGCTCCAAACCTTTTTTGTTCTCATCTGAGTTTGGTTTTTTACTGAAGCTGATGTTTAAGTGCGAAAGGGTGACTACAATCACCTTATTCATTCAGCCATGTGACGTAGAGAAAGCAGTCATTAAATTGGAATCGCCGGTCAAGTTGATTAATCTCTCTCTATTGGTGACTTCCATTTTGATGAATGCAAAAAACCTTGTCTTTTTTGAAATTGACTAAGGATGGAGGGTTCATCTGACTATAGTCGCTTTGATATTATAGATTTCGACTTGGAGTATGAGTTCCCAAAGTTGGAAGAGGTGGCAATATACTACTTTCAAATGGAATGGGTCGAAAGAAAGTTTGTGGAACTGCTAATTAGTTCATCACCATCACTCTGCAACATAGCTGTACACCTGTCTGCTACTCTGCAATTTGAAGATGGTCGTCTTGAAAGGCTGAGCTCAAATGCTGGGGTCAAGTTGGAGTTCCATCATAATTGAAGACGATGGGAAGCTTAATCGCTTGAAATTTGGCATCATTGATGGATCATTCTCATTCATTAGTGCAACTTTGTAGTTTACATCTGGACTAGCCTTTTATTATATCATAAGTACACTGCTTATGTAACAGCCCGATCCATCATACATCGCAACACAACCCAATAAGATGGGAAGTCACCAATAAGCTCATAAATCCTCGCTTGGGCTCTAAAAGGTGAAGGCGTTGTTCCTAGTATGATGGTAGGAATCTATTATAAACTGATCATATGAGCCTTAGTTTCCCAATGTGGGACAAACCAATTCCATAAACCACTTTCCATATTCCGTAGTGTTACAGCTTATGCTATTATGTGTAATGCTATTATCTGTTTGTCAGGTTTTAATATTCCTATATGGCCTTATCATCAGAAAGCCTACAGTTTTGCCAATACTTCTTCGTTGCCATTGTTGAGTATTGTCGTGTTTCATATTCTTTTTTGCATGAGAGCCGCTGCCTGCTCTCTCTCTCTCTCTCTCTCTAAGTTTCTGGTTTTCATGAATGGTGAACAGTCTGATTTGAATGACCCTGATCTGATCAGAATTTGTAAAAAATTTGATTGAATTTAAACGAATTAGTATCAGGTTATGTTTGGTATGCACAATAGCTTATTTGATTATTTTTTTTAAGCTATTTGACCAAATAAGTTGGTTTTAGTAACACCACTAGCTTAACTAATAAGCTAGCTTATTTAAATTGTTACCCCATGTGACTTATATAAAAATAAGCTAGCTTATCGTATTTTTTTCCTAGTTTACCCTCATTTATTTACTAAAATAAAAAAGAGATTAAAAATAAATAATGTATTTTTATGTAGTTTTATATATACCAAAACACTCCTATTAGTATCAGCCTATCAGGTACTATTGCAGCAATTATTTCATCTTTCAGCTAGTATTTCGGCATTCAACTACTATTTCAGCTAGTTTTTACCAAACATAGCCTCAATTATGGACTAAATACATTGATAGTTATTTGAATATTTCTGATATGATCTGATCTGATGCGAATGACTCTGATCTGATTTGAATGATTCTAAATTGATTTGAATACTACTTTTATTAAGTCATATCAAATAGAGCCTTATACCATTGGATTCGTAACGGAAAATGCTTTGAGAAAAATTTAATTTCATAATTCTCACGTGTATATGTCAGGAGACATTGAGATTTAAACGGGGTATCTCGACCTGTGAAAACGACTTATATTTATTTAGTAAGGAAATATCAAATAGGTTTAACAATCTCAAGATTTTATCTACTCCACCACTAACTCATTGAAATTTCCCGTGACCCTAAGGAAACATTTTCTGAAGCCCTCTCATTTATTGAGAACATTTTGACTTGAAATTTTGTGAATTTCCTCATTTATCGGAGATGAGAAAAAAAAAAAAAAAAAAAAAACATGACAATTGAAAAATATTCCAAAACATGCTCTAATTCTGGCCTTTCCTTGAATATTTAATGAACGATGCTATGATTAACTTTTGGCCTCTAATCTCACATCAATAATCTCACGTTTTTTACCCACAACACAAAAAGTAAAACACAGAATTTACCCATAAACCAAAAATAGCACCCCTCTTAATCAACCTTTACTTTGTTTCTTTGATACGCTAAATTTCAATCCAAAGTCTGCCTGTTTTCCCATTTGCCCACATTTTCCTTTGCTTTTGCCTAAGGATTCCCCACTAATCTCACTTTTTGAAGTTTTGATTAAACTTTAATCAATCAAATTCTCTTCCTTCTCTTTCTTTCTGGGTTTGATTTTGCATCTGCAGGTGATTTTTATGGTACCCACTTTCGAAAGTTTGTATCTTTTCTTTCTGATCATCTTTACTTTGTACAAATTTCAGTTTCTATGTTTGGAATTCATATGATTAGATAATCTTGTTCACTGTGATCTTAGCTTTTAGTTTTTGGGTATCTTGTTATTAAAGTTTTGCTCTTGTATTAATTTTGATCTCATAATTGGATACTTGGTTTTTTTTGGGTGATTCTGATGTGTGGGTATGTGGGGTTTTCTTCAAATTATGGACCTTTATTCAGAAGTGTAAAGTATTATTATGGATTTGTGAGTAATTGGAAATATTTGATTTCAGGTTATATTTGATTTGATTATCAGTGGAGGGATATGCATTTCTGGATGGCTCAATCTTCAGGTTCAAGTAGTTGATGAAGATAGGGATTATATTGGCTGCTAGTATTGTTATTGTTGTTAGTTTCATACATCATCATCATCATCATCATAATAAAGAGGGTAATTCAAATAGTTGGGTTTCTGAAAATTTGAGGAGTGAAATGGGTTACCTTGATTCAGTTTTGCAATCCTCCAACCAAGCTCATGCTGAGGAACAACCTGTCAGCGGCGGCGGCCTCAGGTTGCTTCTCTTTCCCCTTTTGTAGCTGTCCTTTTTGCAAAGTTTCTGGTTTAGGTCCTAAGTTCATGTTTTGTGCTATTGGTCAATGCTCAATATATGGTGATAGCTAGTCCCCCTGTTTGGATTCGAGATTTGAGGGGCGTGAAGTTCATGTATTCCTCTGTGTTTATCAAACGATAGAGAAGATTGCCATATCTCTGAGATACCTTTGTTTGACCTGAGAGTTTATCTCGAGAACCAATTGTTTAATTGTGTTACATGTCGGTAGATATATGAGCTTACGCGAGTCAAATGTGTCCTGGTGTACACATTTTTCCTTGTCCTTCGGATGTCCTTGAACCCAGGACTTACATTGAGGGACTTCCAGTATATCCTTGGTTAACATCACTACTGGGAAGCTGCCACTTCAACGAGAGACTGTAAGAGGCCTGCTGGCTATTTCATTACGGGAGCAAATCTTTAACTATCTCTTCAGCAAGGGCTAGGCTTTTGGGTTCTTGCACCAATATAACCACACATTGACATTCCTTATCATTCATTGAGGTTTGGAGTGGTTCTTTAGTGTGCGCTTATCACCTGTTGGGCTCCTCTTTTGAAATTTGCCAATGAGTGCCGTTGGGGGAGGGGCAGAGAACTACATATCTAAGCTACTTATAACTTTTGTGTCATTATGTGATTGCATAAGAGAGGCTAATGTGACCACTTTCCTTATGTGCTCCTGCTTGTATGATTTTTTTTTTTTTTTTTTAAGCTTGTAGTTGTTCTTTTCCTTCATACTGAAATTGGTGGATATTGCTGCTGTGCAATTTTGATTGATGACCACTTCTACCAATTAACTAAGGTTTTCTTGATCAAGGGCCAACTCATCCTTGTAAAGTCGCTTTTAGTCTGAGCATATGACTAAGTTACTGAAACTCTTTAAAGGAGGGACTGTAATAGACTTATAGGTATTGAGCACGCAGATAGTTGAAGTAGAATGCGGACCTGCGGACATGCATTTTTCTAAATTTTTCTGTATGGATTCGAGATTTGAGAGGCCTAAATTTCATGTTTTCCTCATTGTTTATCGAACGATATAGAGAAGATTGCCAGATCTTTGAGATACCTTTGTTTGACCTGAGAGTTTATGTCGAGGACCGATTGTCTTATTGTTTTACATGTCACTAGATATATCTTCGTCTGCCCCTCTTTTGAAATTTGCCAATGAGTGCCGTAGGGGGAGGGGGTAAGAACTATCTACCTAAGCTTCTTATAACTTTCGTTTCATTATCTAATTTTATAAGTGAGGCTAGTGTGATCAAAATACTTCATAATTTGACCACTTCCCTTGTGCTCTCCTGCTATTTTTTTATTTTTATTTTTATTTTTTGCTGATGTTTTTTCTTGTCCTTCATACTGATATAGTGATATTGGTCATTGGTGGATGTTGTTGCTGTGCAATTATGATTGATGACCACTACTACCAATCAACTAGGTTTTCTTGATCAAGGACTAAATGACTCATGGGCCATGGCTGTAGAAAATCGCCTATATTCTGAGCATATGATTATGTTACTGAAACCCCTTAAAGGAGGGACTGTTATAGACTTATAGTTATTGAGTACGCTTTTGAATTGGAATTCGAGTATTATTCTAATTTTATGTCTACTGGAACAGCCAAAATGGCAGGTTTAGCTATGGATATGCGAGCTCACCGGGGAAGAGATCATCAATGGAAGATTTTTATGAGACAAGAATTGATGGTGTTGAGGGAGAGGTAGTTGGCCTATTCGGTGTTTTCGATGGTATGTCTTGCTTCATTCCATCTTAATTTCTTGCTTTCTTGTTGGGAGATATGCTTCCATAGTTTGTCAGACAATGTGGTTGATCTGATCTGTTTGCTGATTCATATGGTTGCACCATCTTTGATCCAGCCATCTCGTGTGACTGATTTTGCTGTGGTCGGCCAATTTTAAATTTGCATGTTGCTTGCTTCAACATGTATCCTGAGTACCAAAGTAGTTTACTAGTAATGCCGAGTACACCTCTGTAGGTGAACCATAAACTAACATGCAGTTATCCTCTTTCCTGCTATAGCTTGGTCTGGCGGTATATGTGATTTAATTTCAACTCCGGTCATACTTAGAAGAAAACAATAGTTATAAAGATCATCTGCCTATACCAACTTTATAAAATGTTCTCCAAAAAGAAAAAAGAAAAAAAAAATCTTAAAACTAGTACTTTATATAACGAGGACAACAAGTAGTGCACATGAGGATCAATCCCAAAATACTTTGGTGATCTAAAAGAAAAATAAATTACTGCCTTGTCTGGCAGTTTGGAAGAGTAAGCACTGCCTAGAGGTTAGAGTTACTGGCGAGAAATCAAAAGAGAATACTCTGGCTAGAGCCTGCAGTTCCTCTTCAAAGTGCTTAACCAAATGAACTCCAATGTCACATAATTCACAATATGCACAAACACACGAAACGAGTTTGGGAATGCGTTTGCCTAGCTTGTGTCTGTGGGTTGCATTGGATGGCTAGTCAAACGAATTAGTGAATTCCTTTCCCTTCATGCCCTTTGGGTCTTCACCTCGCTGACTTGTTTACGATACATAGCCTCTCTTTTGTCATTGGTTAAGATTTTTGTGGAATAGAGAGGAAAAGAAGAGAGGTTTACAAAGCACCAACCAAGTGAATATGTGTTGGCGTTTGGGAGGGGGTGAAACCTATCCATATGCTCAGGATGGGCTGTGTAATCATTCCGTATAGAAGGAATTATGAAGGCTAATTATTCAGAATATTTTCTTTCTTTAACAAGGGTTCTAATTTATTAGTGGTTGTCTACCCGAACTTTTTAGTTTAATTGACTCAAAATTCCTTGGAGGTTGAACTTTCACTTTTAGATTTTATTTTATCTTTGATCTAGGTAACAATACCTTAATTTTCTCTGTTTTATGCATATTTCAATATGTTTGTATGTCATTTTCAATTTCCCATACATATTTTCGGTTTCAGGACATGGTGGTGCTCGTGCTGCTGAGTATGTGAAGCACAATCTCTTCAGCAATCTGATTAAGCATCCGAAGTTCATTTCTGATACCAAGTCAGCCATAGGTTTGTGAAATTTTGCAAATCTGCCTGGTCAATTTCATAGGATATTTCTTTCAAATTTGTTGGTCTTATGATTTTCTTTATCCTCGTTTTCTCTTCTTTTATTGCAGCTGAAACTTACAGTCATACTGATTCGGAATTTCTAAAGTCTGAGAATAATCAGAACAGAGATGCTGGATCAACAGCGTCCACTGCTATCCTTGTTGGCGATCGCTTGTTGGTTGCGAATGTTGGTGATTCCAGGGCTGTTATATGTCGAGGGGGTGAAGGTAATAGCTGAATGATTGTAAATAATTCATTAACTGCTTGATGTTTCTACTTTCAAGTTGACAGCTTTAGTATATTCTCATTTGAATGAATGATTTATAAAGCTTATGAATTACAATGCTTCTTTCCTTGTGCTCTATCTCTATAGCAATGTGGAGTGCCCACAATTATCTTCCATGAAACTCCTTGTCCTGACTCCATCACTTGTGCTGCTGGTTGTTCAGCAATTATCTTATTGGAATCTTTTGTAATCATCTGTGTTCCATCTTGTATAGCAATTGCTGTTTCTCGAGATCACAAGCCAGACCAAAGTGACGAACGACAACGAATTGAGGATGCAGGCGGTTTTGTGATGTGGGCTGGTAATTATATATAATCCCCTATTGGCCTAATGTTTTACCAACCTAAGTTGGTTGCTAGGGGATGACTGATGCTTGTTTACAGGAACTTGGAGGGTTGGAGGTGTTCTTGCCGTTTCTCGTGCATTTGGTGACAAACTCTTGAAGCAGTATGTTGTTGCTGACCCTGAGATTCAGGTAAAAAGAAAATGTCATGATAAGATGTCAAAAACATCGTATCCATATATGTGTAACCATGCTTCTGTTGTTTAAAACAGTAAGATCAATAAATGTTGCAGCGTCATTCTTACAAGGATCTGGAGTACTGTTTAAAATTTCTTAGGTTAGATTGCACTTGGGACAATAGTACTTTGGATCTTGGACATATAATAATTTGGTGATTTTTGTTTTAAATTACTAGTTCGAATTCTAACACTTGGTTTTCCAACATATGATCGTGTTCTTTATCTTCTTCTAGTGTTCTATTTAAGAATTTGCAACTTCTGTTTCAATTTTTCAGGAGGAGAAAGTTGACAGCTCTCTTGAGTTCCTTATCCTTGCAAGTGATGGATTGTGGGATGTCGTCACTAATGAGGTTATTGTTCATGACTTTCTGCTTTAAAGAGTTTCTTAATCTATTCCCTAGCTCAACTCAATGAACTTCCTTTGGTACTGTACTTTCACTGCCAGCTAGCCGTCTTCTAATACAGTTTTCTGAACTGATCTTCCAGGAGGCTGTTGCCATGGTGAAACCTATGCAAGATGCTGAGGAAGCAGCAAAGAAGCTCATGCAGGAAGCATATCAGAGAGGCAGTGCTGATAATATCACTTGTGTTGTTGTCCGGTTCTTGGATAACCCTGGCCATTCCTCAAGTAGAGTCTCAGAAAACCGCGGTGACTCCTCCAAAAGGCAAGCAGGTAGCCAAGGGGATTTGTCAAAACGCAGTTCTAAATGAGACTGGATACGTCCTCTCTTAACAGCGCTCAACTTCACTGTCGATGCAAATAGGTCACAGATCCATCCACTCTGTTCGTATATTGACCTGCAAATTAGACAGGCTCAGCAGAATGATTTTTAATGTTCATAGTGAAAATATCAACTGTAGTAATTGTAATTTAGATCTCTAGGATCACAGCTTTATGCTTATTCTCTTAAACTCTCTCTGGATATGCAAATGACTTTGGGATTTGCTGAAAGTAAATCTAAACCTTGGATTGATTGCTTGATATATACTCCGTATATGCTTCCAAACTAAGGCGCCCTCGTAGGCCAGATTTTCTAAAAATTCTTCTTGATTTAGTAACGAGAGTTCGGGAACATCATACCCTCCCTTCTCGATACAGGCAGACGGGAAGATAGAATGTAAACAACGGAAACTAAACCAAAGCAAAGCAATTCAGATATACGTCTATAGCTAGATTTGTAGGTGTAGAATAATGGTTGAGGTCTAAGTAGTTTTTGCGATAATTTAAACAAATACATAGAAATACTTAAATTTAATTATCGTTTAATTCAACAAGGAGTTCAAAAATTAAATAGTTATTATAATTGGTAGCAGAGGATCTCAACAAAGTTGAGATGATCAACACCAAGACATTACACTTCAAAAGTACAATTACAAGCCACTAATAACATAAGATTAAGACATTAATTACTATCCTAACAAATAAAATAAAATAAAAAGCCGATTGGTAAAGCTATTAGCATATGTTTCTTGCCATTGTTTAAAAAAGAGCAACAAACCCCAATTACTAAACCCTGTACACAATCACAAAACCCAAACACAGTTGACAGTACAGTAGACACGGAATTAGTAAGCATTACGTTACATTACATTTTTATTCTTCTGCATACTAATTCCCCGAGTTTCAATAAGAAGGGACTACACCGTAGCCGGGGTCGGAGGCGAAGAGGCCGTCGACAGAGGCGGCTGAGACCTCGGCCTCAACGTCAGTACGCTTGGCGAAACGGCCCTTGATACGAGGCCGTGTCTCAGCATAGGCCTTACGAGAAGCGTAACGGATAGTCTTCTCAAACTTGCGGTTCTTCCTCTTCTCTCTGTACCTCAACACCCTTGCCTCTCTGTCCAATCCCATCATCTTCATCTGCTGCTTGTCCATTATTGGCATCATTCCTGTCGATGCCACGTCCGCCATTGCGTTCGCATCCGGCACCACTCCAAACTCCAATGACGACGATGACACCTGATGTAATGTAACACACACGTTACACTTACAATTACATACATCACACAAATTTTTTGGAGCTTATATGCACTTTCATAGGAGAGTAGGACCTTAATTATCACATAAACCTAAGTCGATAATTGAGATCCTAACACTCGTCAACTATCGGGATTTTGCTATAAAGTCGATATTGAGCATTCCCTCCGTCTCAAAAAGATCGATCATTTCAATTAATTCGTATTATAACTACAATAAAGTGATAAACACTTAACTCGTACATCTATCTAGCTCACTTCTAAGTAAGCATAGAATACATGTACAATAATAATATAACATACCCATGCTTAAGCTTCCATATATTATTTTATTAATATAAGGATTAGCTCATGTGAAAAATGAATTTAATTAGTCTAATTAATCCAATTAATTAATCACTACAAAGCCAACTAACTAATCATTTCATATCTGAATTAATTAATAATAAAATATATTCCAAAGTCGATACTTTTAGGTTCTTTACGTTTCTTATTAAGTAATAGAAAGGAAGAGGAGCTTACACTGTGGCTGAGAGAAGGCTGAGTAGCGGGAAAGGGCGAGAGAGAATAATGATGCTTGAGATTTACGTTAACATTATTATTATTGGAGGAGTCGTATCCGGCATTTTCAAAGTTGTGATTGTATGATGACAAAGAGTACATGGACTGCTGTTGTTGCTGCTGAACCACGTGCTCTTTCTGATCCGGATCCGGAACAACCCCGTCCGCACTCGGGTCGGGTTTCGGATCCGCCACAAAATCCAAATCCAAATACGGATCCACGTCATCCTCACCACCGGCGCCGAACAAGTAGTCAATCGACTTGTGCTCCTCGGCGTTCTTAGGGTTAGGTAACAGCCACGACGCCGCCTCCGCCTCGTCGGCGTCGGAGTAATACTCGTCTCCGAACAGCTTGTTGATGGCGGCGGACTTGGCGGCGGCGGAGGCTGCCGCAGCAACATCGGCGGCGGAAGAGTCGGTCTTGTTGTTGCAGGCTGTGGTGTCGGGGTGGTCGAAGAAGGGGGCGAGTGGGACGCGGTCGTGGCGGCGGGCGAGGGGGTTGGCGGAGTGGATGTCACGGTCGCAGGTGGGGCAGAGGTGGGCGGCGTCAGCCTTACAGGTGACGGTGGCGGGAGACTGCTCGCAAACCTCACACACCCAAACACGGGCGTGGCGGGAAGCGAGCTTATTAGCGGCGTGAATCTTGGAGTCGCAGGACATACAGAGGTAGGCGGAGTCAGCGCGGCAGAAGAGTGTCGCGGTGGCGGACTTACAGGAGTCGCAGAGCTTAGCTGCCATTAATCCACCTCCCATTTGATTTGGCTTCGGCTTCGGCTTCTCACACAAGTTTTATTTCGACTGAGTTCTGACAGTTGGGGGAAAATGTGGGAGGAGGAGGAGAAGTAGCTTGTCTGAGAATATTATTTTTAATTTTCTTGGCTGTGGAAAATTGGGAGAGTTGAGACAAAGTGTAGGGGCGACAGTAATCTGATCCGAGAAGAGGGGACGAGGATATCTAGGGTGGACCAATGAGGGGTTGACACTTGGATAAGGCTTAGCCATTCAATGGGGTGGGTAGACTTAAACAGGAAACTCTCACTTCATTTCACTGTCTTTTGCTGTCCTTTTGTACAGTTGGTAAATACTCTTAGTAGTAGTAACACATTTTTCATGAACTCAGACTCACTCATCCACACTTGACACTCCCATGGTTTATTATTCTAACTCGCGTAATTTTGGGTTTTTGGCCAATTTTCATTACTGTCGGATGCTAGTCTATTTACGAATTACATAAAGTTAGGTTTTGATGATTTTAGTCCGGGTGAGTTTGAAGTTGGGATTAGTTCAATACTGAAATGGTATCGTGATCGAATCGGATAAATATTGGTTGGTGATCTATATCAACGAGTCTCACACAAGAAAGGCATCATGGAAACGACAACAATAATAGAGGGTCGTTTGAGATTGGATTGGGGAAGTTCTTTTCAATTTTCACGGTTAATTGAATTGGCCTTGGAAAGATATTCTTAGATTGCATACATTATTCTTTGATAGTGATTGTTTCTCAATTACGTACATGGTACATACTATGCATTATGCTTTATGTTATTGCTTATTGGCGTGTTAATAATTTCGCACTTGGTTGATAATTTAAAAGCTTCAAGTTATAACTGGCTGAGAATTGCAGTTGGGGCATTTTTGCGGGAGTTACTTTGTTTGGTAAAAGTGAAGGGAAGGGAAGAATTGGTGGCACAAAAGCACGATGGCCTCATGTTTATGGTTGACACTGGAAAATGCATGTAGATATACACGGTCAGTAGTCTTTTAGGTACGTAGCTAGGAATTAGGATTCACGTGAGAAAATTAAGGTCATCATCTTAAATTCTTCCTTGTTGACTGTGTAGTTGCATCACAGGGCCACTACTTGCTCAAACATATGTTATCCGTTGTGCCTTCTTTCGTTCCAACTCAGAACAGTCGTGAATTGTGACTTTTCGCTTAAGCTTCCGATTACTAGTCGTAACTCGTAAGTAACCAAGGCAAAGTATGTAACGAGAACAAAAAGACATTGGTTTAATAGACCAAATGAATCTGTCTATCGATGAAACCTATTTAATAAATCTTTTAGTTCCAAATCAACTAAATGCTATTCTTAGCCGTTAGCAAATGATTGGAGTCTTAGGAAATATGAGCAACGGTAACCGAATTATGGTTCCAACATACGCGAGACCAAAAATTAAGAAGCATTAAAAAGCATTAAAAACAAGGGTTAGGAGATGTTTACATCCTCAATTTTAGTTGAAACTTGTAAGAGAAAAAAATGGCGTGTTTAACTGAGATGGATGTTGATGTGGGAAATGGGGTGGTTGAGGTTAAGATCGATGTGGATGAATGATTGGATTTGGGCTGGCTCTTTGAATCCAAGGAAGCTAAGACGAGCTTCAATAATGGACCGCGTGGGTCCACTTTCCCTAGTCTTGACAAACCCATCTTTACATTTGAGCACGGAATGTCCGACATCTTCTGAAAGCTAAGTTCATGATCGATATTATTGGAACTCAATTTATTTACCTTTAATCAAACTACTCGGTATGCAGCGGTGCATTGTTATATTATAGCTACTCACTTATAGTAGATGAGTTCAAACTACTCGGTATGTGATTACAAGTGATGTCAATCGATTATTTGATCTAAACAATATTCAAATCTAAGTTTGAAAGACGGAAACTAAAATGTTTGTTGATCGACCACCCACAAGGAAGTCAACGTAGTATAAGTTAAGCTAGTTAACGTCCAGAATTTCACCTTCCTTCGTGAGAGAACGAGAATGAGCACATCACCTACGCATGTTTGGCAAACAACTTGAATACTTGATGGTCACAAAATACAATCTAACCACGTTACTAATCGAGTCCTAAATTCCTAATCAATTTTCAAACGCTTTGACTTTGTAAGATCAAAGTATAATGTTGTTTTGGATTGATCAGTGGCCTCGTACCTAAACCCATCCGCAAGTCCAAACCAGCTTGAATCGTTATTAGAACCCACCAAAGGCCTTCGGCCCATGGGCATGGCCCACAAATTGTGCTCAACCATGGACTGTCGTACGACTGCGTCCACCAAACAGGCCCTTCAGCCCATGGGCCCACCACATTTTCTGTTTCAAGCCGGTTATGTAGTTTGATCCAACAAGTCCAATATTCTCATAACTTTAGAGGACTGCTAAACGTAACCTCCAAAATACTAGCGTAACTTATTTTTTCCATTTTTCTTCCTATATTATCCTTAATGATCTATCTTCTTCGTAACTGCATAAATCAACCTAAAGAAAAAATTTCAACGTTATGATGGAACGTTCGAATACTATTAAATCAAGCAAAAACAATGATAATTTAAGGTAAGCAATTAGTTATTAGTCGTGCAAATCAAGCCTAATTCGCATGTTACTCCTAAGGGCATTGCTTCTGTTGGGTTATATAGGACTATAGGAGGGTAGTTACTACTACTTTGCCTTTTTAAAATAATTTGTGCGGTACCTGTGGGTTTGCTTCGGGGAAGCTTTGTTGTTTCAAATTTATTAAGATGTTGACGTAAACGATCAATATCAATTTCTGGTATAATTTGACCATAATGAATTCGATTGGCAGTATATACCCCTGCCTGTGATGAATTTACCTTAATTTAGCAAAGAACAATTGTTAACAATTGTTGATACTAATTCAGCAAGATGTTGATATCAACACTTGACGATAAGAATTTAACAAGAACAATTGGGGCAGCAGAGAGTGATGAAGAATGCTGGTGAAGAACGGCAATTGAGATACATTATCGATGAAAGATGAAGAATAGAGACTAGCAGTACTTGCGTAGGACAAATTTGGGGTTTATGGTATCTGTGTTATTTTATGTGGTTATGGGGTATAATTGGACTTTTAACAGGTTACGTTAGTAAAGAAAATGTTGCATTTAGCAACCATGTAACTTTACCATGGACAACCTTGTAGAGTTGAAGTATGTTGTTAGATATAGGAGTTCTTTAAGATTTTCGACATACATCATCCGTTTATGCGGCCAAATTTGGGAATTTGACATTAGTTTTTGCATCTAGTATTTTGTTGAAATCCATAACATGACTCAAAGGGCTTGCACATAAGTTTGAACCGTTTTTGTTCCGTGCCTATTTTAATTGGGAAATTTTCCAATATACCCCTGAGTTTACCGAAATTTTCCGGTATACCCCTCAGGTTTTCGAGTTATCCAGCGTACCCCTAAGCTTTGCGAAATCGTGTTTTTTGATATTTTTGACTAACGGCGTCTAACACCGTTAGACCCTCACTAAATTTGACTATTTTAAACCAAATTGACCCTTAATTACAAATCAATTAAACAAAAATAAATAAAATAAAACTCAACCCATTTCTCTCTCCTCCCCACTCCCCCACCCACCACCCTTGCTCCGCCCCTCCCCCACCCTCGCCCATCACCACCACCACAGGCGCCACCATCACCAATCCCCATCTGATACATAAACCCTAGCACATACCTCGCGTGTGGATCTTCGTCCGCTCTACGCAGCAGCGTCGACCAGCTTCGACATCTCGGAGTGGTACAGGGACTCTTCGGGTGAGGCAACTTGGTCCGGGTCAAGGAATTGGCGCCATGATCCCGGGTCAAGGTCGTCCTCGGAGTTGGACTTGTGGTCGCCGAAATCGTCCCACTCAGGATCGGAATCGTCGTCGAGAGTGGTGATGGTGGAGATGGGCGAGGGTGGGGGAGGGGCGGAGCACACCACCACCGCCATCTCCTCGGAATCGCCGGCCTCGTAAGAAATCTAGTAAAACCCAGTTGAGGAATCGTAAGATTCGATCAACTCCAAATCCTTTGAAGTCTTTGGTCACTGATTTTCCCACCAAATCCATTTTTAGGGTTTTCTCAATTGAATTGGGGGAAATTGGGAAATGGGATTTTTTTGAAATGGGGGAAAATTGAAGGATGTTGGCGACCCAGGTGAGACAAAATTGTTTTTTTTTTAGATTATATTATTGGGTAGTTAATAGGGTGTTTAATTAATTATAAGGTAAAAATAAAGAAAGAGTTAACGGTCTTGGATGGACGTTAGCCAAAACTGTCAAAATAAAGTAAAACGCAAATCTCAGGGGTACGCTGGATAACTCGGAAACCTGAGGGATATACAGGAAAATTTCGGGAACCTCGGGGGTATATTGGAAAATTTCTCATTTTAATTTGAGCATTAAAGTATAAAGTCGTCAAAATGAGCCCAAACGATCGGTCTATCTACAGTTTTGGTTGCAATGGTTCTTTACATTGGGTTAAAAGTCTCGGATGTGCCAAATTTTGACCATTTTTTCGAAAGAGCTTAAAGAATCAAATTCTGTAATGTTGAGCTTATTTGACATGCGAGAGGAATTCATGTCATATCTTAATTATTATAACCATTCTATGGGAAAGATGTGATAATACTAGTATACTCCCGTGTTACAGTGTAATATAAAGCATGGCATTGCCCTTCAAAACATTATTGGAAGTGCATTGCATGCATGATGCACCAAACTTAAAGGGCGCCAACACCAATTCAAATAGCTAGTAAAAGAGATCCTGATGCGCGAAGGATTGAGAGATCTAGTTCAGGATACGTACACCTGAAGCTTGAATGAAGGGGCAAGTCGATTAGAATCTCATGTCAATTGGATAGCATTGATTCTTGACTCCTTGATATTTATTTAATAACATATATTCATCGATCAGCATGGAGCTGACTTTTTGTTCTTGTTGCAGATTTAGTATTTTTATATATCCTAGCTAACTTTTTTTTAACTGTTTGTGTCGTCTAGTTATATCTGATCTACTACTAGGTTGATCGATCTTGTGTATATATCGACGACTTTAGTTTTGTATTGATTAAAGTTTATTCATGAATCTTTGATGCGATGCCACCTCAATTGGGATGATTTAATAAAAACTTATATATTTTGTTAGTAGTCGATTGTCAAGATGCATCATCGATCATATGATGTGAATATATGATTCTATTTATTTCTAACTTTGTGGCCTGGATCCGTACATATCTGTATTATTGTCAGGGAAAAAACTACTCGTAGCATATATAGCTTGTTGCATGGTTGCGTAGATTTGATTCTGGTTCACCAATCATCTTTAGATTATTGATGGCATGGTATACGGTATACCCACATGCAGCTTGCAAAAGCTCTTCTAAAATGCATGATTGAAGAAGTTGTTCAAAAATGTGTGGATCGGAGTAAGAATAAAATTAAAGAACGGTGCATCGTCTGATAGAGATCGAATTTGAGATGAATAATGATAGAATCATGAATGTTTGACAATATATAATACTACTCGTACATTCATGGTTACATATAGTAGTCAGATTTTTCATTCTATATATAAACTCGATCTGGCACTGCAATTTAGTTTGTAATTAATCAAATTGTGCATGAATATTGTGGACGAAAGATCTTTATTTGCTTGATGCCCATATAGACAGCTTAAAGTCAGAAATTCGCTCGCATAATATGAATTCCAAATTAAAGGGAGGAACTTGGCTTTGCCCATACACTCCAAGTAGGGTTCAAGGGCAAAGATGTCGTACATCACTACGTACTTACAGAGATAGTTTTGGGGCAGAAAAAAGCGAGCTTACAGATAGTTTCCATGCACATAATTTACATATATACATCTTTGCATGTGCATTCATATTCCACATTCTACAAGTTGTGAACATTTGAATCTTATATATGCTTCAATAGTTCTTTGCGGTTGATGGATGGTATCTAGCTAGCTCATCTCGCATTTTCTTAGATTTATGATTGAGATATGACTTGGTATGGAGATATCATCACATATAGTGATGGTATATATATATATATATATATATATATATATATGGAGCCATGGACCACTCTCTCGATCGATCGATCTCTATATATGATATCTTTGGAGGAAACATTTTGTTGTTTCAAGCCCGAAGACAAGCAACACAAGCTAAGGAAGTAAGGATAATGGACCAATAATGTACATTGGGTATACCGCAATACCGGTGCACTTTGGCCTATACTCCGTATACTGGTGCACTTTATTCATTAAAAAGTTATTAGATCGTTTTCATTTAGTTGATGATACATATATAAATCCCCTAAGAGGATCAAGAGGAAGAATTGTTGATCGATGAGACATTTAATCGATCCATATCCTTTATGTATATAAATGGATCGGATCAGTAAAATAAAGTTTTTAGAGACTCTAGAGTCTTGAGAAATACTAGCTTTAGGTTATTAATTGTCAAAGGTTAAAGGTCTTACTACAAATTAAAGATATATGGAATGTTTGGAAAGTAGTATCGACAACGTTTTATAGCCAGTTATAGATCATAAATATCAACAAATTAAATGAGCATCTAATAAAAAGAGAAAAGCTAAGCAAGATTTTTTTATTTTTATTTTTTTTTTTTAATTGGAAGTTAAAATAAGTATTGGTTCATTAGCTAGCCCTCCCCAGCCAGGTAGGCAAGTGTTAAAATAGACTAATCGTGATCGCATCGCCACATAAAAATGCCAAGATAATCATCACACAATTACAAAAAGCAAAACTTAATGAAATCAAGTCGATCGAGTAGTAAATAAACAAAGGAAGATACCCAAGAAACAAGCTACGGGGTACAAATGCAATCCACCTGGAAATCATTCACTACAAATGGTTTTTGTTGTTGTACTACTTAAGCGTACTACATACATGCAAAGTAATCAATTATCACGTCCGACACAACATATTGGCACACGTATGAACGCATCCCCTGATCTCTTATTAGCTTCTTCTATACTGTGTTCCCCTTTTCCTTATTGCTAATCCGTCACACCCGACCACTAAATGGAGAGTGAGCTCATCTCGTGCTCCACATGCATCGTATCGACAAATACTACTATAAGACCGTCTTATGATAATTGATTGTAAATTGATTATATTAAGGATTGAGAATTTTTCGATTAATTATTACTGTTTCGTGACCGGTAAATTATGACTTGAGTGGTCATCCATAGTAGTTCATTTCACGCAACAACTTTATTCATAACTTTACTAGCTAATATTTCATTTCAATGCCTTAAGAATATGTTCTCCCTCCCCCACCCTTAATCACTTGCTCAAGCAATGTCAATACAAATCTATACAACATATATTCTCCACTTGCTTGTATACCGTTTTGTGTGGCTTATTATTTTATACTCCGTAACTTGTTAGCTCAATTTTAGCTCACTCATTTTCTTTGCAAACCACTGATTATGACATTATTTAATCAAGATGATCAAATAAACTTTCGTTGATATGCAAGATATGTTTCTTTTTAAAGATACTCAATTGGTAATAAGTTTGAGTTAAATTTTATTTGTTAAATGTAAGTTTGTGATGTTGATATGATAAAGAAAGCTATATGAGAGAATAGGATTTTCACTGAGTTAAGAAGTAAACAGTCTTTTGAGATAATGAAAGCAGTTAATCCGC
Source organism: Spergularia azorica (assembly GCA_038382645.1). NCBI lineage: Eukaryota > Viridiplantae > Streptophyta > Magnoliopsida > Caryophyllales > Caryophyllaceae > Spergularia > Spergularia azorica. The sequence goes on along the minus strand of JBBYHQ010000011.1, from coordinate 226,522 downwards.
TACGATAAACGTCAATTAGATACATGTTTAATCGCGAATCTATTTAACACTATAGATTTCGTTATCTTATGTAGCTACTTAATTGGTTTAGATATTATTAAATCTTGTAAGAAAACGTGAACCACACACAAGATACTTTGTTAAATCTATTTTTCAATCTAAGTTTTTATTTTGTTTTAACACAATTTCAATGTACACATGACGAGAAGTTCCTCATCAGAATGTAATCGTGATTAATTGGACCTAATTAATTCTACAGCTATGAGCAAAATTTTCTGTGTCAAGTTTAATTTTGAGTTGATCGAATTTTTTTGTGCCAAAGCTCAATTAACAAGTACACTAGCTAGTAACTCTAATGAATTGAAGAAGACACTTTCCAGAACAAAAACTTGACTCATACATTACATTGGATTGTGCATTTCATGATGACATGCAACATAAAATTCACTACTATTTGTATAGATGCATTTTCTCGCAAGAAGAAGAAACCAAAACTCTTCCGAGAAAACATAGTAGTACAAAATTAAACACCAAAGAGCCTTCATCTTCAAAATTGACACTCTCGAAGCAGTGGCGGATCCAGAAAATTTATACCCTTCATGACATCCCGATATCTCAATATAATAAGCATGCAAGCAGTGGCGGATTCTAGAAAATTTAGTTTTCCGATCCTTGCCTATCCCTTGTCATGTGGATCCACCATGTGCCCATGAAGAACATTTTTGGTGATTTTCTTATCTTCCACTCCATTAGGCCTGGGCAACAGGGCAGGCCCCCATTAAAAGCCCACGAATGACCCTCATAAAGAGGGTCAAAGCCCGGCCTGT
>JBBYHQ010000011.1:191941-225595 GCA_038382645.1 Spergularia azorica | reverse complement strand
CCTAAATTTATCCATATCCATATCCTACCCTAAATTAATTTGAAATGATCATCCATATCCGATCCATTTAATTTAGGGTGGATGAATATCCACATGGTAGGGTCGAGACTGCCATCCCTACCTATGATTCATATGTGGTTACGTTTTGAGGATTTAGTCTAGGTCACTGGGTGAGTTTGAACTCGGGATCAGTTCTGTACCAAAAAAAATATCGTGAAAATAGGATAAAAGATAAATATTGATTGGTGATCTATATCAACGAGTAGTACACAATAAGTCATACTCCGTAAAAATGACAATAATAATAATAGAGGGCCGTTTGTGATAGGATTGGGGAACTACATACTTTTCAGTTTTTCATAGTTAATTGGCCTAGGAAAGATATTCTTAGCTTGCATACATGTTCTTTGATGGCGATTGTTTCTCAATTACGTGTTTATATGAGTTATGCTTTTATGTTAGCGTGTTAATAATTTTGCACTTGGTTCATAAAAGCTCGAATTATTACTGGCTGAGAATCGCAGTTGGGGCATTTTAGCGGGAGTTACTACTGTGTTTGGTAAATAAAAGCGAAGTGAAGGGTTGGTGGCACAGATGCACACTGGCCTCATGTTTATGGTTGACACTGAAAAATGCATCTAATAGATACACGGTTATAGTCTTACAGGTACGTAGCTAGGAATTAGGATTCACGTGAGAAAATTCTTCCTTGACTGTGTAGTTGCATCATAGGGCCACTACTTGCTCAAACACATGTTATCCATTGTGCCTTCTATCGTTCACAACTCAGAACAATCGTGAATTGTGACTTTTGGCTTAAGCCTCCAATTACAAGTCGTAAATAACAAAGGTAAAGAATGTACCAGGACTTAAAAACATTGGTTTTTGTTAAAAGAAACTAAAAGAAACTATCAGAGTACCGATTTTAATAAACCAAAACGAATCTAAACATCGATAAAACGCGATAGCAACGGTTATCAAATTATTGTTATAATTTTAAACAAGGGTTAGGACTTAGGAGAGCTTTGCATCCTCAATTATAGTTGAAACTTGAAAGAGCAAAAATGTATTGTTGAGAATTTGAGATGGATGTTGATGTGGGAAATGAAGTACTCCGTAGTTGAGGTTAGGGGATGAGGATGCATGATTGGCTTTGGGCTGGCTCTTTGAATCCAAGGAAGCCAAGACGAGCTTCAATAATGGACCGCGTGGGTCCACTTTCCCTAGTTTTGCAAACACATTTTACATTTGAGCACGGAATGTCCGACATCTTCAGAAAGCTAAGTTCATAATCGAAATTATTGGAACCAAATTGATTTAACTTAAATCAAACTACTCATATGTGATTATAAGTGATGTCAATCGATCATTTGATCTAAATTGAACTAAATTAATTCAAATCTAAGTTGAAAAGAAAGGAAACTAAAATCTCTTACGTAAAAACCATGCTCATGCATTAAACCTCCTAAAACGTTTGTTGATCGACCGCCACAACGATCGTATTATTAGTTAAGCTAGTTAACGTTCTTAGTTTCACCTTCCTTCGTAAGCGAACGAGAACTAGAACGTCACCTACACATTTTTGGGCGTTTGGCAACCAATTTGAATACTTGATGGTCATAAAATACAGTCTACCTACGTCCTACGATTCTATTAAATCCCTAATCGACCTCCAAAAAAAAAAAAAAGTTAAGTCCCTAATCAATTTTTAAACACATTGACTTGTTGGGTCAAAGTATGATGTTGTTATGGATTGATCAGTGGCCTCGCAGTAATGCCAGGTTTGGTACATAAATCCAGCAGCAAGTCCAAACCAGATTGGATTATAATTAAAACACATAAAACACATAGGTATGGGCCTTCAGATCATGGGCCTACGACATTTTCTGTTCTAACCATTATTACTGATGGTTTGGTTTAACAAAATTGAGCAATTTGGTTTAAGCGTTTTTTTTGCATGGTTATGTAGTTTTGCCTTTGGCCAATTTTCACCACATTTTCGAAAAATGTCAAATGTCCTCAAAATTTTTACAGTGGGTAGACCTATCTAGAGTGCCCTTGTTGAATATGAGGTACATTTCTTATATTGGGAAAGGTATTCAAACTCTTTCGGCACTTGCCTTCACCAAGACAAACATGCGTTAATTTTCACTGATTTTGACTTACCATAAGTTTTTTGCTGTACTATTTTGTTAAACAATGTAACATTTTGTTAAAACACTTAATATTACCTCTGGCCGATTCATCTAAGCCGAGCCCCTTAGATTATTATGGTTTAAAATCCGTAGATTATATACTTTTTAATTTCAACTTGTCGTATTATGTGATGTACTTTTGATGCAATTTAATTGGTACGGTATATATAGCATCTTTCCAAGATTATATATGTAGTATTAGGTTAGTTAGATCATACACGGAGTATATCACTTGTTACCTCACTTCTTTTGTACTACTATGTTGTTAGGAATTGCATGGCATTACCCTTCAAAACATGAAAGTGCATGGCATGCACCAGACTAAAGGGTAGCCGACATCATGAAATAGTAAAAGAGATCCTGATGTGAGAAGGATTATTGAGAGATCTAGTAGTTCAGGATACGTAAACCTGAAGCTTGAATGAAGGGGCAAGTCGATTAGAATCTCATGTCAATTGGATTGCATTGATTCTTGACTCCTTGATATTTATTTAATAATATTCATCGATTAGCATGGATATATGGCTGACATTTTTTTTTTTTTTTCTGTTAAATATGCCTAACTTCTTTTTGTAACTGTTTGTGTCGTCTAGTTATGTCTACTACTTGATCGATCTTGTGTATCGATCGACGACTTTAGTTAATTTTGCATTGATTAAAGTTTATTCATGAATCTTTGATGCCACCCCCAATTGGGACGATGATTAAATAAAACTTGTTAGTAGTCGATTGTCAACATGCATCATCATATGTGAATATATGATTCTATTTTCTAACTTTGTGGATCCGTACATATCTGAATTGTCAGGAAAAATACTAACTTGTTGCATGGTTTCGTAGATTTGATTCTGGTTCACCAATCTTTGCTTGGATTAATTGATGCCATGTATGTTATGCCCACAGCTTGCAAATTAAAAGCTCTTCTACCATGATCTCACATTCATAGGAGAGTAAAATAATGTCTCCCGCTTCTTAAAGAGGATAATGGTTCCGTTTCAATATTATTATACGAACAAAATGGAAACTAGCTAGCTACACCTACATTACAATAGTCATTACTATGTACTCCGTATATACATAGAAATCTAATTAGAATTGTTTAAACTCGAATGCATATATAGCAAACATTAGAAATGATAAGAATGAAGTTGTTCAAAAATGTTTGGATCGGAAAAATAAGAAATTAACGAACAATGCATCGATAACATTAGAGGTCAAATTGGAGATGAATCAGCATGAATAATGTTTGACAATTTATATATAATAGTACTACTCGTACATGGTTATAGACTTATAGTCAGAAATTTCTGTGAACTCTGGCATTGCAAATTTCCAATCAAATTGTGCATGAATATTGTGGAGGATCTTTGTTGCCCATATAGACTTTAACTTAAAGTCAGAAATTTGCTTTGCTTGCATAATCTGAATTCCAAATTAAAGGGAGCGAGGAACAAAATGATGCGTGGGTCGTTTAAAAAGGCAGCTCGCTGGCCGCGGCGTTACTTGCCTTTGCCCATACGCTTCAAAGTATGTATGTAGGGTTCAAGGGCAAAGAGTCCGTACTTACAGATAGTTTTGGGGGGGAAAAAGCGAATTGAACTTAGATAGTTTCCATGCATGTGCATTCATATTCCACATTCTATCTACAAGTTGTGAACATTTGAATCTTATATGCTTCATTTTTTCAATAATTCATACAGTTGATGGATGGAGTATCTCATCTCGCATTTTCTTAGATTTATGATTGAGATATGACTTACTCCTTAGTATTTATCAACATATTGATATGATGGTACATATGTATATGGAGCCATGGACCACTCGATCTCTTGATCGATCTCTCTCTATATATATGATATATTTGGAGGAAACATTTTGTTGTTTCAAGTCCGAAGACAAGCAACACAAGCTAAGGATGGACCAATTATGCACTGTGGGTATACCGGTGCACTTTGGCGATATATACTGCTACACTTTAATTTACTTCATTAAAAAGTTAATAATCGTTTTCATTTATTTTGTTAATGATACATATATCCCCTAAGAGAATCAAGACCAAGAAGCGTCGATCGATGAGTAGATATTAATTAATCGATCCATATCCTAGAGTATCTATACATATGAATCGGATTAATAAAAGTTTTTAGACACGCTAGAGAATTACTAGCTCAACCTAAATGTATGTCAAACGTTAAAGGTATTACTCCGTATAATTTATAAGTGCAATAATATATGCAATTTTTGGGAAGTAGTCTCAGACAATGAACTAACGTCTCATAGAGTCATAGGTGATAAATAACAACAAATGCATGCGCATCTAAAAAAATGTAAAGTTATGCAAGAAATTTTTGTAAGTTGTAACTTTAATTAAGTATTGGTTCATTGGCTAGCCCTCCCCAGCCACGTAGGTAAGTGTTAAAATAGACTAATCGTGATCGCATCGCCACATAAAAATGGCAAGATAATCACACAATTACAAAAGCAAAACTTAATAGTGAAAACTTAATAATCAAATTAAAGGAAGCTAAGATACCCGGCCAAGAAACAAGGGGTACAAATAATGCAATCCACCTGGAAATCATTCACTACAAATGGTTTTTGTTGTTGTACTACTAAGTGTACTACATACATACTAACTAATCAATTATCACGTCCGACACAACATATTGGCACACGTATGAATGCATCCCTTCTCTCTTAGCTTCTTCTCTACTGTATGTGTGTTTCCCTTTTCCATATTGCTAATCCGTCACACCCGACCACTAAATGGAGAGTGAGCTCATCTCATACTCCACGTCTCGACAAATACTATAATTAAGATCGTCTTATGATAATTTAATGTAAATTATGGATCGAAAATTGTCCGATTAATGTTAATTTGTTTCTCGGCCGGCAAATTATGACTTGGGTGGCCGTCCATAGTATTTCACGCAACAACTTTATTCATAACTTTACTAGCTAATGTTTCATTTCAATGCCTTGAGAATATGTTCGCCCTCCCCCACCCTTAATCACTTGCTCAAGCAATGTCAATACAAATCTGTACAACATATATTCTCCACTTGCATACCGTTTTGTGTGGCTTATTATTTTATCACTTGTTAGCTCTATTTTAGCTCACTCATTTTTCTTGCAAACCACTGATTATGACATTATTTTATCAAGATGATCAAATAAACTTTCATTGATATGCAAGATATATATGTTTTCTTTTTAAAGATACTCAATTGGTAATTTTGAGTTTTATTTTATTTGTTAATGTAAGTTGGTGATGTTGATACCATAAAGAGAGCAACATGCAATAGAATAGGATTTTCACTAAGGTAAGAACTAAATAAGTTTTCGAGATAATGAATGTAGAGAACCGCTATAATGAACATCAATTAGATATGGTATCACGCCCCCAATTAATAAGAGTGCATACAAGTTGTTTAATCGCGAATCTAACACTATATAGATTTCGTTATCTTATATAGCTACTTAATTGGTTTAGATAGTATTAAATATTGTAAGAAAACCTTAACCACAAGATACTTTGTTAAAACTATTTTTCAATTAATTTTTCTTTCTTTTTGTTCAACACAATTTCAATGTACACGAGACGAGAAGTTCCTCAGAATGCAATTGACGTGATTGGACCTAATTAATTATACAGCTATGAACAAAATTTTCTGTGTCAAGTTATTGAGTTGATCGAGATTTTTGTGACCTAGTAACTCTAATGAAGATACACTTTTCGAGGATTAAAACTTGACTCATACATTACATTGCACTGTGCATTTCATGACAAAATACAATTCACTCTTTGTATAGAAGCATTTTCTCGCAAGAAGAAGAAACCAAAACTCTTCCGAGAAAACATAGTAGTACAAAATTAAACACCAAAGAGCCTACAAAAAACAAAATCAAAACTCAGAGTACAGCATAACAAAAAGTATGCCTATCTGGGTCATCCTCAAAATTGACACCCTCGAAGCAGTGGCGGATCCAGAAAATTTATAACCTTCTTTTATAACATCCCGATATCTCGTTATAAGCAAACAGTGGCGGATTCAGAAAATTTAGTTTACCGATGTTTCGAGACTCCATCCGAATCAACAGCCCTATCCCTTGTCATGTGGATCCACCACGTGCATGAAGAACATTTTTAGTGACTTTAATTTCTTAGTTTCCACAAAGTGGGAAACAGAGAATTACTAATAACTAACTAATTAAGTAAAATATTAATTGTGATGTTGATCATTTTCACCATTTTCCTTAGACTTGTCGTCAGCTTGAAGACAACTAGGACAGGTAGGCTTCTTATTATCATTATCATCAACATCATTAGGAGTGTGATTAAGGAACATTTTGACAGGATTAGCAAGGAAAGTAGGCTTATCATTACCAGCCATAATAACAACAATCTTTTCTTCGTAAACAGGAGGACCATTAACCTTGTTAACACCTTCTCCTTTCTCTAAATCTTCTTCATTACTACTGTTTTGTTGATCTCTAGAGAGTCTCCAGTAGGAGCACGCCAATATTAGGAGTGCGAATGCTATGAGTCCAAGCATTGCCGCTAAGCCGCCGAATAGGTACGGCACCGGGGAGTGCCACGGTGATCTTTGCGCTGCGGCCGTTGCGGCTCCGGGTGCTAATCCGAATGATGAGTGGATATCTGAGAATGATGAAGATGAGGTGCTTGTTAAGGTTGTATGTAAGGAGTTTGCCATTTTTAAGGTTGTTTTTGTGTTTGTGTTTTTGTTTTTGTTGTTGTTTAAAAGTAGGTGTATGTTGTGTGTTTAATAAGATTTGTTGTTGATGGGTTGATTGGGGAAGGGGGGGGGGGGGGTTATTGTATTTATAGGAGAGGTGAGTGTGGGGAAAGTATGAGGGGATTAAATATTGATGAAGGTGGTTTTTTAATTAAGAGGATCACAGATTGGGTGATGTTGTGTTGTTGGAGGGGAGTTGGGAGGGGAAATGTATTAATTAAGTGCCACCATATGTACTTTGACAATGGATGATTTTTTTAGATGCTACGGAGTATTTCACTTAAAAAACTGTTTTAGAGTAGTAATTTTTGAAAGCATATACTCCTTCCGGTCCAGATTAAACTTCCCATCCTCTTTTTTAGGGTCTCGACTTTGTTTTCCCCATTCCCAAACTATTAAGTTTTTTGTCGAGTGAATAATTAGGGAGTCAAGATGAAGATGTTGGTGATAATTAGCTTTAAATTTTTTTTGCTAATTGAATCATTAACAATTATTTATTAATTTTCCTTTCGAGTTGCGCAAAATGGAGCGTGAAGTTTAATCTGGACCGAAGGGAGTACTCCGTATGCTCTTATATACTCTTATATACATGGTATCGTAGGTGAGCAAAATGTTAAATTCTTTAGTTAAGGTGATATGAAATGCGGATGTGTTTTATTTCTAGTACGTTCAAGAGTTATAGGTGTGCAACGGTATGTTTCTAGGCTTAATAGATTGGGTTGGAGTGGTGCATGGTGGGCTAGGTTGTTTCATGATATTCATCTAATCGAGCAATTCATATTTGCTATTCGTGACCAAACAATTCGAGTCAGTGAATCAGCATAATATATTAGTTTCAAAGCCCTACGAGATGAATGCCTCTTATTTGACATATACGGAGTACTCCGTAATCCATATGCAAAGCTCTAATCTTGTACTAAAGAAGCTAAGTTAAGAGCAGCGAGCAGAGCACACCAGAAAGAATGAAAGGGAAGTCGGATACTTTGTCTGAGCGGATGTGCCCAGTTGGTGTCGTTATTTGGCGGGATTTTTCACGTGGGCCCAAACAATGCATCAGCAAAATAGTTTGGGCATGTGGGTGGCCCACCCAATCACTAAAAGCGAACTCCATTGGTCCTGTTGCTCTGAGTGTGGGACACACTACTCTGCTTTTGCCGAGCTGCAAAACTCACTAAAAAATGTCTTTGGATAAATCAATAAAATGATTGAAACTCATAATGATTCATGAACTCATGATGGACAAACAAACCCTTCACCATTCATCATCAACATATACAGTATCATTACAAAGTTGGATACATTCTACCGTACTAGACCCAATCCAAATATATATTTGCATATTTTAGATCCAATTATCGCAATAATTTAGGCGTAACGTGGTATCAGAATATATGGAGTATGTAACACCAACATGCATGTGACAAATAACCGTCACTGATTTTACTAGTTGTTATAAATGACATGTTCGTAATTTTTACTATTCTCAATTTCTCAATAGGAACAAAGATTGGTATCATATTATTGCTCTATTATGGAGCAACGGTTTGTCAAAAGTTTACGCGTTCTACTGTTCTAGTATTGTGATTGGCCTTGGGAACATATTTAAATTATCCTATCCTAATCACCTATTTAACATGCATGGAATATTGCACTAATTAACTTGAGCTATTATTCTATGAGTAGATTATTAGAGGGGATAACCTTCGCCACATAAATTGATTCCTAGATCATTATATATATACTCCTCTAACTTTTGCAAAGATGAATGTCAATAGCTGATTAGTAGTAGTAATTAAGAAACAAACTTCCTGATATGTATAGTAAAGATGTTGCGGTTCGTGTACCAATTCTGCGGAAGTTTCCAAAAGAAACTAGTAATGTGCCAACTAAAACAAAAGTAGCCACATATTTTGTACCCCATCAACTTATGTGGACTCCTATTGGTAAGATAATCATGTTTACCTTCATTTCATAATCTTTTGTTAATGATTGCTTAATCAAAGGGGCCATGTATTGTTTGCTTTTATTCTCCACTATGCTCATAGGTCATATCTCGTCCAAGTAAATTAAACTAGCTTAATTAGTAGTGGGATAGATAATTTTGGTTGTATATATTAATCATTATTATATAGGATGATCAATGATGTATGTATAGTAGTAGATATTTCTCTGTCATACGATAGTAATGATGACCTTATCTAGGTTAATTAGATCTTGAGTTCAACTGTTCAAGTTCCACGAGTGACATATATTTTGGTATGCGTCATAGATAAGCTTGGTTGAGCTAACCCCCGAATAACTAATTATTATGAAAACGAAAAGTATAATATGGAATTACTTACTACATGCATATATATACATACATGCATGATGCATGTAGCTAGCATGCATGTAAGCAACATGCATAATGGCATGATGCGTGCTGATGATCGATCATGAGTGCAAATCTTATCCGGATTCCAATATTAGTAGACATTTGATTGATCATGAGTCTATTTCAAAAGCTATATATATAGTGGAATCGCACTCAGAAATGTTTATAGAGGCAATGGAACAAAGATGAGATCAGCAAATATATTCATTTAATCTCAAAAAGGTGATGAATGGAGTGTAAGAATAAACTTGTGGGTAAAGTTTTCAATAACAATTTGTTCCCCCTTTATAATTTCCACATCTCATGACATAACTACTATATACTAGTATGTTTAATTAACTGATATTAACATGATATGTTGTTATATGGTGTGATGTGATGTGCCGCATTGTTGTTTAATTTATTAGAGGTAGTGATATATGACCTTCCATCGAGCATTCTACTTCTTTTTTCTTTGATTTATTTATTCAACGTTAAGATGATTGGCCATGATTAACAATTGGTAAAGTTTGATTTAAAAAAAAAAACAATTGGTAAAGTTTAATAGAATTGAAGTTATTGTTATCAACCTAGCTATTTACCCTAAAAAAATCTTGCATGTATATATCCATTCATATATGCAATAATAATAAGCCATGATGAATTGTGAAAGAATTGAAAGTTATATAGTTGATCGATGCATATATATACAAATCCGCAAATCCGTGCAATCAGTTTGCTTATAATCTTTTTTTTTTTTACATTTTTGTTTTTTATTTACGATCTTGGATTACTACATATAATTGTGAGTTCGTAAGATGCATGCAGTGAAAGGGGGCTGCAGGCATTTGAAGAAGAAGGTCGTCATTTTTCCGATCTTTTAATTAATGGCTAGCGAAGAAGAGGGTTGGCAATTATTCCGGCATATAATACAGTACAGTTAAAGTTCAACTACTACGTATGCACAGTTGATAATGTAGTAGTCATTTCATCTTAGTGGAATTTGGATGGAATAATATCATGTTAAAATACATAGTAATAAGATTATAGTAACGGATAGGCCTACGTACAACTAACTCAACTTAAAAGTATATGTATATCTAGTAGTCTAGAATTACTATAATTCATATTTATCTTCTTAGGTTTGACATTTTGATATTTTGATCTCAAATCAAGAGTAATTAAAGTGAAGAGATCATTTGAGAGCCCAAGTTATATGACTATGAACCCACATCAGCTTAAGGATGCGATATGCGATTCTCTCCTTGTCCCCAAGATGGTTGTAGGAGCTAAGGTACAAATACTCTCTTTTTTAAAGATGGTTTGCTTTATTTTTGATTTGCTTGGTTTTAATTTCTTTATATGTATGTCTTTCGATTTCTAAGTTATGTGCTCTTTTTATGTAACTTCGTTACACAAAACTTTAATTGATTGATTAGCCATTTTAAACTTTGGATAAGATGTCTCGTATTTTGGTAAATGGTCGATGCATAATGTGTAATCATTTTAGGACAAAATAAAGAAAAAGTTGATGACACGCGATATGTTTTTATGCTACATATGACAGCGTTTTCCCAAATCGTGATACGTTTTGCAAACCGGCTCTTAACATAAAGGGGAAAATATTCATCATCAAATTTGAGCAATGAAGTGACAAAAAGATGAATAATGCCTGGCCCTATAAGCTCTTTTCAATTGTGCACTTCAATAGTTCTCTGTCTCCTTTTCCTTTTGATTTGCAATGTTGTTATGAATGTTTGCGTATGTTAATCGATCGATCATCTAAGAATAACATTGCAATCGGAGGAATCAATATAATGTAATATACTCTTAGCACGAGACTACTTCGTGTCCAGAGATTTCGTCAAAGACGTTTTTCCGAATCACGTGTACTATTAATGGGCGATAATTTTGCCGAGATGGCTTTCAAGTAAACTCGAGATCGTCTCGTTAAAAGTCAGAGGTCAACTTTGAATGAGTATTGGGCTGAGATGAACATGATGGAGGCCCGACTATAAATTGCGAGCCCATAAAAATGGAGGAAATCAAGGAACCTACTAGCGTGAGTGTGGCTCTACAGGCTGAGATAAAGCCACGTGTTCAAAATTATAGAGAGACTTGCCTAAACCTACACTCGCCACGTGTCCTAAACTTCCCTCTTTTTTTTGGTCTCTCTTCCTCATAATCTCCGGTTTAATTAATTTCTACACAAGCGGTAGAGTGTTGAATACGCTGCGATTTTTTAGGTTTGAATCATCATCATCATCATGTCGCGTATGATCCAGTCTCGACTTTCTCTCTCCAGATTATAGTAAGATTTCTCCCGCCTTTCTGTCGTAATTCTGCATTTAAATTCATCATCATTTTAATCATGTTTTTCGGCAGTTAATTTTTGTAAATTTTTCGCGTATAATTCTGTTAATATGTGCAATGTAGTTGAATTACATAGGTTTGATCATGTCGTTATTGTTCAATTTGAATTCCTCTTTGTTTAATTGATTGCGCGAAGTTGTTGTGATTGATTGCGTGTTAATTACTCGACGAAATGCCCCAACGAACTTATTTGGTTGTGATGAAAATTAATGTTGGGATTATAGATTAGAGAGAGAATGAACACTGGAATTTCGGTACGAATAGTGTAGACTTGCTAGGAATTAATAGTATATAATTTGTGTAATTATCCTTGGTTATAAGCTCAATTTCCGACCTAATGTCGGCCGAAGCGTAAATGTAATGTAGATTTTGATTTTGAAATTCGCAAGGGTAAAAAGGATTACGAGTGAAAGGCGTGGTTACAACACGATAAATTCTCGATAATTGTTTTTCGAGTGTTTCATGCTGTAGAATTCGGTGCAAGTAATGTGGGAGTTTTGGGTCTACGAATAGGCGTGGTACTCACAAAACATGGTTTCGTTCTTGGAAAAGCTCATCAACTTGAGCATACTAGGGTCATAAGTCTTGGCCTCTTGAGGCTAGAACTTTAGTGGGTGAAGGTTAACGTCTTTAGAAGCGAGCACTAGTCCGGACATTTGAGTAGGAATCTATGGAATGAACTAGAGTTTCAGAAAGGATCATCAATGGTCAACCACAGTCGGAACCTGGGTATCTGCCACCATAAAGCCGGTTTGCATTTGCTTTAAGAGGAGGAAATGAAAGTAAACCATGAATCTATTGTGTTCTGCTCATTAGCGCAAACACTGCAGTTTCTTGGAGTTAGATATTATCCTCTTTATGACAGTGGTGGTAGAAGAATTAGCCGTACACTATCAACACTATTGTTCATCAGTAATTGCTTTGAAGTTTAAAATCAAGCTATGTGTCACTGCACGTTACTATGCTATACTGCGTACATTGTCATGAATGTCATCTTTTCTGATTCTAGTTTTCTTACTTGATTAGTACGCTGGCTATGTCTAGAAATTGTAGATTAATGTCTACAGAGTCTACGACCATGGATAGAGTGCCAAAAGTGGAAGAAGCTGAGACAGTGCACGTTCCTCCTTCCCCCTCTGAGAAGGTATCTTCTTTTTCCACTTCCAGCTTCTTTGTTCTTGAGCCAGCTTGGTGGTCCATTATTTCATTGCGTTGAAACTATTATTATGTACCATAATGATTCCTTTTATTCATATTTCTGTTGGTTAAGCTACTTATCTTGGGAGGCAATGGTTTTGTTGGATCTCACATTTGCAAAGAAGCATTAGATCATGGACTGCCAGTTGCTAGTCTAAGCAGGTAAACTTCTCTTCTATGGCTGAATATGGTGTTGATATTATATCGTTTCAAGTAATAAAGTGTGTCTTTTTCCTTCGTTTTTATTCTCTTAAGACATTTTCCAATGATCAATTTGTTTTCACGGTGCAACCTTGAATGAATGTCCTAGAGATTTGATGTTCTTTTTGCTTCATATGCCTCTACGTTGAAGTTGAATGCAGTTACTTCTCTTCTTTCACCATTTCGGTATTCTCTTCCACTCTTTTGTTTTAGGTAAACGGTTGTTTTACCTTAATAAACCAAAACCAAATGTATTCTCATAATCATTAGTAGCTGAAAGCATCCGACCAATCATTCCTAAGACCTCCTTGCTCCTTACTTGTACCTTTGTATCCCAAATATTCTCAGGTTGAAAGGAAGTTGCAAAAGTCTATAACCACTCCATCATGCCTCATGGAGATTAGATATACGACTTGTGAAACGTTTGTTTCTCTAGTGAGGCCTTTAGTTGCAGCCTCAATAGATGGGGTGATCTCAATTAAAGCAATCACCCCATTTCCCCAAAGGCTCCTGCCTATGGTGAGAAGGGAGACGAAGTCAGATGGAATGGAGGAGAAGTAATGTAAATATGTAATAGAATATTGGATGGGCAAGGGTGTATGGAAGTAATAGCCAATGGAGATTCTTTTTTTTTTTTTTTTTTTAAAATTTATTTTTAGAGTATTGAACTAAGGTCTAATTAATTATGCTTGGTTGGAGTTTTTAATCTTTAGATTTATTGCATACGTTTTGAGCATATTTTACAGGTTGGGCATACGAAAACCAAGCCTCCCCAGTGTTGAATGTCCTTTCAAAAAGAAAAGTTTCAAACACTTCCACTTTGGTTAAGGGAATATGGTACGTTTAGGAGCTCTCTCAAAGGTTCTACTCCCATTCTTATGTGTGGATATAGGGAAAGCCACTGATGCCTATTTAGTGTTAATGGGGTGGTTGATACTGGTATTCAGAAAAGGATTGGAGACAGTATAGTTTAAGAACGACAATGTCAGTATTTGTTTTACAGGGGAAAATGGAAGTACCTCATGCTAGGAATCTTATGCTTTGAGGTCTTCCTCTTAGGTGTATTTAAGGCTTCAGGCAATTCATCTAATGACTATGGCATGGGTGAGTAGGATGATCCGGAGTGGGGGGGTCTTCTGTTGGAAAACTGTTTCGGCCTGTGATCTACTGATCTTGATTCTAAATTTAATGGTTGAGGCAAATGTGTTTGAGGGTGATTTCGGTGATTATTAAACTAGCTGTGACAAGGTGGACACATTCGTCGAACGTTGATGACTTTCTCCTAAGTTCTCACGCTAGCACTAGATGGAAGTTTGGGGATTAGAAAGTTTAAAGTTCTCATATTAAGGAGACACAAATTGGAGCAATTTCAGGGACCAAGGAGGCAGATGATATGGCTTGACATATTAGCGGCTGTGGCCTGTAACCTGAAAACAATGGACGCTTCAGGATCACAACTCCAAGTTATTACTGGAAAGAAAATGGGCTGTTGGAAATTAGCCAACTTAGAAATTAAATGAGAGGGGTGGTCTTAATAAAGGATCTCGTGTTAGGTCTTGATAGTTTCTGCTACCTTTAGGCTCCATAGGCCCTTCTTATCCTCTGTCTTTTGGTATTCGGTTCTTTTGGTGCTATTATTATGGAGTAATCATTTTATCTTTACAAAAGCTTAGCATCCAATAGTAGAAGTGTTCAAGCAAGTAAGGACTTTCTCACGTACTAGGATAATTGCGACTGATGGTATTTCTGCAATCTGTTTACCCGGTTGCCTGTTGAGGCGTGAGAATCTTTCTTTGATCTGTTCATTGTTAACCTAAATGGCCTATGCATATTTGTTGCCAGTATGGTTTTTGATGAAGTCACAAGCCTGAAAACTGTCCATATGGAGTTATTTTAACTGCCTTCACTTTTTCTTTTAAATTGTTTCTAGATCTGGAAGGCCATCTGTCAATGAGCCTTGGGCTAATAGCGTGACCTGGCATCAAGGTTTGTTACATCTTTAATACGTCAAACACTCAGATTAGCTGGGAGATTCCATATTTGTTACCTTATGTGTTACTCTTGATGCAGGGAACCTCTTTTCACCTGAAACATTTAAAGACGCATTGGATGGAGTGACTTCAGTTGTAAGTCTTTAATCTCTAGTAGTTTGATTCTCTTAAACTTAAGTTAGTAGTTTAGATTCTGATGCTTTTCATGTGAAAGAGAAGAAACTGTTATACAAGTTTTTGGGTAGGTTGCATACATGTGAAGCAAATCTGGATCTGCCAAAAGTATTAGTATGGATCCTCCATATGTTGTTACTGGTGGTTATCGTGATTTGTGAGACCCTGAATCACGTATCTTGTGTCTTTTTTTTTTTCTTTTTTTTTTCTGTTTATTTGATTTTAAGTAGTACTTTGTTCTACTTTCATGAGAATGTAGAAACTAGTAGTAACAATTTTAATTAAAGATATTGGATTTTCAATTCGAGTTAATGTGTTGCAGATATCCTGTGTTGGTGGCTTTGGGTCTAATGCAGCTATGTATAAAATTAATGGTACTGCAAATATGAATGCAATTAGAGCTGCTGCAGAGAAAGGTATGCTGATCTATCGTCTCCTTGCCTTCAGTACTTCTAGCCTATGCCATTGTACTTGTCACTTGTTGTATAGTTGATGGTTGTTTTGTGCTAGGATGGCTTCCATTGTGGTTGAATGACATGAGTATCTGATTTACAGGTGTAAAGAGATTTGTTTACATCTCTACTGCTGATTTTGGTGTGGTCAATTACCTTCTACAAGGTTATTATGAGGGAAAGGTAATGTCAACACGGCACATATGTCTTCATACTGCTTGTGTTTTGATCATTTACGTACCCACAACTTTGCCCAGTAATTAAATTAAATGTCGCCTGCCCTTATTTGGGTGCGTGGGGGAGGGGGGGGGGATGGGGAGTGGTACTTCCCTTACTTTGGAGTTTCTGTCTCCTAGATTCTTAGTTCAGCTGAATAAACGAGATATGTCTTTTGATAGATGATGCTGTGCCGTATTTTCCTTGTATGTTTGATCTCTGCCCTTTAGTGATCCATGCGGTTTCCCTTTCTTCTGTATATTAGCTTCTTATATAGATGTAGGATTTATTTTGAGGGACTACTAGTCTTGGTGTAATTGCGTACCGGCAATCATCAAATACACATTTTCAAGATACGGAGTATTTTTTAAAGGCTGTTTTTTCTTTCCCTAAATATTTGAGCTGAATTACTGATCCTACAGCTGAATTACTGATGCTACAACAACGACATTATTACCCTAGCGCCTCAAACTAGGCAGGGTAGGGGGGGGGTTCAGATGTACACAAGCCTTACCCCTATGTTTAAACATAGAGAGACAGCAAACAGATAACCCATGATGAAAAATGCTTCAGGAATCGCACAGACTGACTCCTTCTTCACAATGGAAGAAGCGCAGTCAAATTTTTTGGGCCACTTTGCTTTATTCCATTATAACCCAAAGCCAAAGATAGTCTTTGGCTCTATTGGAAAAGCTGAATTATTGACTTAATAAATAAACCTTTTTTCCAGTATTATCTATTTGGATGCTGACACTTGCCGTGCCGCATTGTCTCCGGCTGTTCTATTCCCCCATACACTGATCAAAGTGATATGAGGATCCTTTACAGCCATGTCAACGATAAATTCTCGTTGATTTTCTCGTTTCTGTACTTTCAGTCGGAATGCTATTTTTATTGATGTGTAGGAACCATGTTGATAATTTATTTATTGTATTGCTACCCTATGTTCCTTAATATGCATGGTGGAGGTAGCTAATTTGGAATGTGCATGCTATTCATTTTTAATGGAGGATTTGCTGATTTTCCTATTTGATTACAGAGAGCAGCTGAAACAGAACTGTTGACGAAATTTCCCTATGGTGGTAAGCTTTTCAGAATTCTTCTTGTTCTTGATTGGTGTCTTTTTACAATTGTTTAGAGTACGGGAACATGAACATTGCATGACATGAAATGTAATTTTGTTTGTCGAAGAATGATAGTCAAGAAGCATTCTGAAGTGCCTGAATTGACTTTAGATTCCTCAATTCAAGGGTTTTGGAATTTGTGGCTGTCAGCCTGTCACAGCTATTTCATTGATCTTCAAAAACTGTTAAGAGAAGCTTATAATATGAATACTTCTGTCTCAGGTGTTATACTGAGGCCTGGTTTTATCTATGGAACACGTCAAGTTGGTAGCATGAAGGTGCCATTAGGTGTGATTGGTTCACCGTTGGAGATGGTAAAGTACTAGCTTCCGTTCTTTGCTGAAATTTGTTTGACTGTTCTCTTTGGGTGCATGTGTTCTATTAGTTACATATCTAAGTTTCTCTTAAACCGAGTTGTCCTTTGTGCCAACTGCCCAGCCTTGCTTTGGGGAGCATGGTGCCATGGTTTCTTTTCATTTTTATTTTTACTTTTTGGAAATTCTTGCTGATGCATTGACGTAGTTCGTTCTTAAGTTGTTGCCACATCACCTGAGAATATTTGCACACCATGGTAAACTTACGACCTGATTGATGTTTTGATCACTAAGAGTCTTGGGTAACTGGTTTGAACCTGCAGCTTCATAGTTAAGTTAATTGTTGACATTAATCTCCCTTATGTTAGTACCCTCTTTGTATGAAAAAGAAAAAAAAGAAAAAAGTTGCTGTCCACAGGTGATACAACAGAAAGGCCAGGCCTGCAAACTTTTTGTTATGAAATTTCTTCCTACTTAGGCTAAATAAGGTAACATATCCTGGTGCAGGTTTTCCAGTACACTAAACCGCTGACCCAAGTTCCGCTGGTTGGTCCGTTGTTCACTCCTCCTGTTAATGTGACAGCAGTTGCAAAAGTTGCAGTCAGAGCCGCAACTGATCCAGTATTTCCACCTGGGATCGTAGATGTTCATGGTATATTACGCTACAGCGGGCAGAAGAAAAACTAGGATGTAGGTTTCCAGTTACACGCATGACAATTTTATCATACAGAAACGTCTTCAGTTGGAATGGCCGTTTCTTCCTTGTGACGATTTGTTATGTTCATCATCTCAATTCTCGAAGCCCAGTGCAACAAAGAGGCATGAGAGCATTATCTCTGTGTAACTGTTCCCCTTGGTTAGTTCATCTCGCCAATGTGGAGATTCATAGGACTCGTTCACTTATCACTGAACAATCGGCGCGTTAGTTTGTCTACAATTTGTATAGTGAAGTAACAACTCAGTATGATTCAGATGCATGTCTGGTTTTATCTGAATGTGTTTCTTGACATTGAATTAGTTCGAGCAATACACACATACATAAAGCAAATTATTCTTGAGCCCCTACAAGATTGGGACAGAATGCTGCTACAAACTCCAAATCTGTACGGCTGTACCAACTACACGCAATTCTACTAGCTGCAGAACCAATTAAAGAAACAATCCAACTTTGACACAACTTATTCATAACTATTTCTTCTTGAGCTCTAGAGTCTGTGTTTACTTGGCCCTTTTAGCTCGCTCCCCGTCTTTCATCAGGTATATTACCCCATTGCCATTAATAACATTCAGAGCACAAAATGCGATAGAGATATGACGAGTACGAGGTTCATCTTTGGGGAATATACACCTGAGAGAATGCTCAAAAGAGGGACGGTTAAGCAGCTCCTTGACTCGGTCTCTTCCGAGTTGCCTAGCCAACTCTTCAAAGAAATACTTGACAAACACCCGGGACAGGTAACTCGATTTCTCCCCCAATTGTCGCATGGAATCCAGTACAAATTCCCAAGTTATAGCATCAACTGCCACCAAATGCCCGAAAAACTTACCAAGATTCTCCACTTTTCTGCTCGAATAATGATGAGATAGCCTTGAATAACAGCTAGTAAAGCAGTCTTGGAACTGAAATTGGTAAGCACAGTACATCTTCAGGCCTAAGAGACCGAAGAAAGGTCGATAAGACATCTCATGGGCGCAGCATTGTGCGATCATCGAAGAAACAGAGTTTTCGAGTAACTGGATATCCACGAGCATACGAGCCGTTTCATCAAGACCTACATCAGCATCAATAGCGGACAACAATGTGGAGTATATCTGCCTACGTAGAGACATGACATCGGTCTCGGTTACAAGCTCAAGGACGGGAAGGCCTTGTGGTCCAACCAACGAGTTAACAAGGTCTCTAATTCGGCCCTGGTTCTCGAGGAAAACAGGATCGGAAAGCAGGGAATCATGGTCATAAGGGTCCTCAGAGTAGGAGACCTGTTGAGGAGGAATTGAATATTGTGGGCTGCAAGGGCGAATACAAGTTGAGGGGGAGGAGGCGATTCATTCAGCAATTCAGCTCGCCAGACTGCAAATAATCCTTGGATAAGCTCCTCTACGCCAAGGCGGTCGTTAGTAATGTCGTCCTCCTGTAGCGTATACCGGAAGATATCAAAAGCACCAGACAAGGCCTCCTTGCCAAGGTTTTGAACAAAATCAAGGGCAACTTTGGAAAAAATAAGAGAAGGTAGAGTGCGTCCAAAGCGAGGGAGTGATGAGCAACACGGTGGTTAATAAGATGAGCTAAAAACATAGTATCGGCAAACAACTGTGGTTGGTTGCGATATCTGCGAGCACGGCTGATGCTGTACAGTATACGATTCAAAATAAGGCGGGCGATGTCGGGGAAGAGGGAGTTGATGAGGGAGACAGTGGCGGGTGAGTTGTTCAGGGTTAGTAGACTGAAAGTAATAGCAGTCGTTGCAAAACATACCTCTCCCTAATGCGGTATTAAAATCATCGGAAAACAGATTCAACAATCTGGAACACACATAGATGATGCTGTACTTGTTTAGCTTCCCAATCAAGCTGTGTAATATGTCCTTCAACTCGTTGCGACTTGCGTCTTTCTTCTTGTATTTTTTCCTTGGGGATAATCCTTTCCAACAATTTCGACATCTCATCTCGAGTTATATCTTTATCCATCTTCTCCAACAATCTTACCAACTCCTCTTCTTCTCTATCTCTATCTCTATCTCTATCTCTATCTTCACTTCCCATCTTCTTCTTCTTCTTCTTATTTTTTTTTTTATTTATTTCTTCTCATTTAACAACAACAAACTCCAAACCCTAGTTCCTCTTTCACTTTCCCCTTTCCATCCCCGCTTTGGGCCTTTTCCAACTATTTTTTTTTCTTTTTTTTTTTTAGTAAATTGTGTATTCAATACAGTTTTGAGTCATTTAAATCAGATCAAACATGTTGTAATGTCATTTATGAGTTTAAATAGACAAGGTATAAGATATCTTTTTGTACGTGCCAAGACGCTCTCATAATAAAGTATTGTAATACCACTTTATTTGGTTAAAACGTTACCATTTTAACGTTGCCTTTGAGATTATATTACTTTTAGTAATATTTTAGACCACATAGTTTGTGATTTCAAATGATTACATAATAAAAGATTTAACCATAATCGGCTTACACAAGACTAATAAGATGGCCATTCCGCACTATTTTTGTACAAATGAGCAAATAATACTGCGAGGTGGAGATATGAGAATTCGAACACAGGACAACCTCCGGACAGATTGATTGTGCTTCTAACCAGTAGGTCAACCTTGATCCTAACACTATTGACCCTTCGTCCAGTGTATAGTCCACGACTCCACGCATTAAATATTGAAAGCGGTTTCGCCAAATATTTCTGAATCGGAACCCCAAAAAAAAAAAAGATGAACCAGGCGCACGGGCAGAGCAGTGGTGAAGCAAGGAACGACGACGATGCTGCCCTTGCCGATTTCCTCGCTTCTTTGATGGATTACAATCCCACTGTATGTCCTTTTTATTCCTTCTTCTTATTTTGGTAATCAATTTCACTAAATATAATTAAGCAGATTAATTGAGTTTATAATAATGTTTTAATTGGGTTAGATTCCTGATGAATTGGTGGAGCATTACCTCGCCAAGAGCGGTTTCCAGTGTCCCGATGTTCGATTGTAGGTATTCCTTTTCCCTAATTTTTCGCTCCTCATTTTTCCTCTTCTACCTTAATTATTTCCTTAATTGCTTGCTTTGTTTATATACATTATTATGATGATTTTTATGATGATGATGATGATAATTATGTTTGATGATGCTGTGTTTGTCTAATTTCCTCGAATAATAATTTCTCCGATTTTGGGGGTTAGTGTCAAAATACAACCACATTTGTTAGGTTTTGTTGGCGTCCAGTGAATTGCGCTGTTAGAACTTGATGAATAATTTACTCAGGTGATTGCTGACTACTGTGGGAATGGAACGATATGTTCCGTATATTAGATTAGATTGGATTAGATCATTGACGTTAGTACCGACGTTTGGTTGCTAGCTAGCTTGATGGGTGTGTTTGAGTGAGATTGAACTGAGTTTCTCTCTCGACATTTGCTTGTTGAGTTCCCTATCACTTACTTTAGTCGTATTTCGTGTCTGTGTCACAGGATTAGATTGGTGGCTGTCGCTACTCAAAAGTTCGTCTCAGAGGTGGCTACTGATGCTCTTCAGTATGTTTCTTCTTACCTCTCTTTTTTTCTCTTCCTTTTTTTTTGTGTGTGTCTCCGTCTTGTGACTGATATTCCGACTGAGAATGATTGATGGTGTGTATTTATGCTTTTACGTGTATGCAGGCATTGCAAAGCTAGGCAGTCTTCTATAATTAAAGATAAAAGAGATAAGCAGCAAAAGGTGTGGATGCTGATTCTTTTGTCTGCGTATTTTTAACTGCTTCACTCCCTGGATCAGGCCGTACAAAGATTTTGTTTTTGATAGTTCCTTGCCTTCGGTTCTCATGTACTTACTTTTTGTTTTTGTTTTGCCAGGACAAGCGCCTCATTTTGACCATGGAGGACCTATCAAGAGCTCTGCGTGAGGTACGGTATTCCGGTCTTCATTCTTGTTATGGCTTTGAAAACTTTTTTTAAGATTTTATAATCATGGACATCCAAGCTTTTACCCTTTAGGGAAGAATTTCTAAAAGATGAGCAATCCTTAAATTTTTATGCTGAAGATCGCTATAGGGTTTTTAGTGGTTTCCTTCCGTTTACGGTAAAACTGTCTCTTGTGCATCTCTGAGACTTTGTTTGGGATTTAGCTCTTGGATAGGTATGCCTAAACACATGCAGCTTGAAGTTTGGTCATACCTATTTACCTTATTGGCGGATTTGAGAGGCTCAGATGTACACAACTACACTTAACTAGTTCATGGGGGTTTAGATGTACAGAGCTACACTTATGCTGTTGAAACTTGTAACAAAAGCTGTTGTGATAGATTGATTGAGACATAAACATGTGGAAGGACACATTCTGCACTTTTTTCAAAAGTAACATAATAGGGTGAAATGAAGTTGCATTTTTGGTTAAATCGCATCGTCCTTCTCCTTCAGAATTTAACTTCAATTCGATCTCAAAGCTGCTCCACTTTAATTCGCTAGAGTTAGTTTGCACAAGGTTTGGTATATGTTTTACTCATCCACAATGGATAAATGTCCTCCTACAAAAAGTAAAACCACTATACAAGCCTAGGCATTAAGCCTCTCAACTATTACCTTTTCTAAAGCTTGTAATTTCCGGATGGCCTTTTCGTCCTAAGCATGCAACCACTTCTATGTGATTTTGTTAAAAATTACTGTCCAGTTTTCACTAGAAACCGAGGCTCTTCCCGTTTTTATCTTTTTAGTCTGGTATGGAGCCTTGAATCCTGACGATAAATGCATAAAGCCATGAAGTGATTATTGTTTTGATCCAACATTACTCTTAATAGGGAACACGAGTAGTTGATGTGTCTATGCTTCCATGGCTCACTGCAGGCTATTAGTGAAGTTAATTTTTTTACCTTGTTTATGTTTTAGTTTGTGCTTCTTTTAAGGGGTAAGGTTTTTATTTGTATAGGCATGCTTGGTTAGTTGATTTCATGGGCAACACTTCCAGTTGCTTAGTTTTGTTTGCCGATTTTGTTGGGAAAATTAGCACTCACGTCACTAAAGAGTAAAAGGGAAATAATTTATCTTGGATTGGTCTGGTGCAAGCTATGCTACTCGTACTCTTCGCTCCAGCCCCACTTTACCTTACTTAATTTGAGAATCAAAGAGACTCCTAATAGTTTTCACCTAGAGAACATTTAGGGGTCGTTTGGTTCACAGTCTGGGTTCGGGTTGGAATCGGGAATGGGGTTGAGTAGGAATGGGTTGGGACTTGATTCCTAATACCTTGTGTTTGGTTGTCTAATAGTTGGATCGGAATTGAACCTTAACCCAAGCGTTCATATTTCTGGGAATTTATAATTCACTTATAATAAAAAAAAAAAAAAGAACAAAAATAAAGAGAAACCAATAAAATATAAGCCAGAAAAGGGAAAAACAAATCAAATGAAAAAGAAGAAAAGTTGGATTAGAGCCTTAACACGCACCTGCCAGCGTGCCACGAGTCTTTATTTGCACAATTATGCCTTGGACAAGGCATCAATGGCGGTGCTTCTTGTCAAACCAGACACAACTTCTCAATAATGTACCAAAAAATGAAAGAGTCGAGAACAAAAGTGTTTTCAATTGTAAAAGAAAGCGGGTCTGTATCTTAAATTTTGATCGCTGCATTGTCATCAGATATTTTCACTATCAAATTATGAGAAGTTGATGGCGGAAGAAGATGAATAGAATGCACAAACCAATGGTTCTCATTGTGATGCAAATCGACACTCAAACATTGAAACCTATGAGAACCTCAATACTGGTTTCATTGAATCAGGAGGGGGGAGGCCTGATTCAAAACCCGATTCCTGGGGTTTCTTGAGACACGGAAAATTCTGGGTTTAAAGTCCTAAAAAGTGTAAGCAAACATGAGGAATCGGGTTCATTGAGTTCAACCCCATTCCTGAATCCTCTCATATGCGAACCAAACGACCCCTTATAGGCAATCCAATTTGAGACCTTGAGTCAACCCGTCTTGCAATATTAAGCTTGGGTTTGATGAGTTACTACTAAGTCCTAAGAAAAAGTTGTTACACATATACACCCATATCCTATGTGATTAGATGGTTAATTATGCAACTTAGGGTATCACCATTGAATTTCATTTGAATTTGAAAATTTGGCATCGAGAGATCTTGGAAAGTGCTTTCAATTTTTTGCTTTCCGCTAGGAACTTATTGCACCCAAATGTGTTGTTTTGCATTGTAATTGAAACCTTGCCTTTCCTTTATTGTTTCACTGGAAGCAGATACTCTCGGGGCTTGGACGCCTAGGCTAATCAGAAACTTGGGGTGATCATTGTAGGGCAGTGTTTGATATTGTTTAGGCTTTAATCCTGGCTGTTGAGAGTTCCTTCATGACAGATAATTAGAGATGGGCACTTAGAACTAAATGGTGATGAAAAGTAGGACACACTTCTCATCTCTCTCTATTATAACATTTTTTTTGCATTTTCCAATGCCTCTGTCCTCGCTCTTTCTTGGTCCCTCTTTGTAGTAAGCTACTTAAGCAATTTGAGAGACAGAGAATCACTACCCTTCACTTTTCAGGGGAATGATACTTTGAGAGTACAATATTCTCACTTGAGTTCCTAGTGAAGCATTTTTTTTTTTTGATAATACCACACAGCAACTATTTACCAGTGTTTAGAGAATGTAAGGAGTATGTGAAAAAATGCTGGGTGATTGGATTTGGTGGATCTTATAAATGCATGTGCAACCTAGGGTTCGTTGACTTGATAACTTTGTATATTTGAAGGAAGCTTTTAACAGTTTAACTGTACTACATGTTCTTTTTGATGGCTTGTTTAGTTAGGTCTAGTCGATCATCAGGATTCAGGACATAGTAATGTTTGCCTGTTAAACAATGGTGGTGCAGATTTCTGGCCAATGATGGCTGTTAGTCTGTTACATACCAGTAGATTTATGGCCCTTTGTCCAAGGAAGATATGGGATCACATTGATTATATGTTTCAATCCTACTTCTAGGGTCCTACTCTGTTACCGCCATAATCTTCTGTCTTCCATGAGTTGACTTATTGGTTTTGATTTCTGGACTCTGTTGTTCTTTGAATGTAGCACAATCTCAAGCGAGTTTTGATAGGAAGCACATGTTTATATACCTCTTTTAGGGAGGGGGGGGTGTTGGGGTGGCTAGTGTCAGGGGCACTATTACGTTCTAGCACTAATGGTAGTTTTCCTCAAAGATGGCTGAGCTGATATGGAATGCTTTTTTGGTTAACCATGAGGTGCTGCTTCTTTCATCTCCCTTGTTTCACTGCCCCTCCTGCATGTCCATTCTCGTAGTAGGAGACCAACTTCCCCTCCTCACTTCCGCACCCCCCAGTTAGGTGATATTTTACCTATTGTTCTGCTTACCCTGATTTCGTGTGGATAGATTCACTCTTCCTTGTGTATCATGTGAGTAGCGATAACTTTCGGTTATAAACATGAACGTCTGCGGTGTTTGTTAGTGTTTGTGCATTATGCGATCTGATGATTGGTGGATTACTGGTTTATCTAACCATGTGTTGGATTTTCAGTATGGGGTGAACTTGAAGCACCAGGAGTATTTTGCTGACACACCTTCAGCCGGGATTGATCCAGCTGCAAGAGAAGAATGAATTGATTGGGAGATGGGATTGTTGGAACTTCTTGTATAAATCTCTTAGCTTGTTCTTCTGCAACTCAAAATTTCGCAGTGTATGGAACATCAACTGGTACTGAGTTTTAGCTCAATTTGTTTCTTCTGATTAAACCCGTCCGTTGTTCCTTCTATATTAGTGGCGTGCATTGTTTGTGTGAGTTGTACCATATCTTGTTGCTTTACCATAAAAATCGTGCAAAATGTAACGAAAAAACGGTACGGAGTATTATTTTCCTTCACTGCTGTCCAAAGAAGCATATTTTTTTCTTTTGACAACAACAGACGGGATGCTACTACTGCTAAGGCCTACGAACTGCCGAAAGGTCAGGCCGGACAGACTAGTCCAAATAGATTGCTGGCAGAAAAGTTCTAGTTAACTTAGTAAAACGCAAGAGTGTCATCCAATTAAAAAAAATTAAAAAACTCGTGCTTTGAAATGGGCTTTTGTATATTTGAATTTTTAATTGACATGTTTGTTGGTGTGTCGATTGGTCAATAAATTGCCACACCTTTGTATTGTCTTCCATAGCTCATCCACAAAACTTCTACATTACACCAACGCTAACCCCGGCCAAGTCTACTTGTAGTCTTGTACTGAAAATATGTCCGAGGTAGAAAACGAGGTTGTCTATGACCGAGAAATTGAAATCAAGGCGTTTGAGGGCTCGAAGTCTGGAGTAAAGGGCCTCGTCGATGCAGGGGTGACAAAGATACCAAGGTTATTCGTTCATGAGTGCATTAGCAACAACAAGGAGGATAACCGGGGTGATGGGCACGTTGTCGTAGACAAGGTCCCGTTGATAGATTTCCAAGGGATCGATATCGAAGATGGAGTCCGACGTGTGGAGGTGATAGAGCAAGTGAAGAGTGCTTGTGAGAAATATGGGCTCTTCCAGATCATTAACCACGGGATTCCAACTCGAGTGTTGGATCAAGTGATCGATGGAATATGTCGATTTCATGAGCAAGATGTTCAAGTTAAGAAAGAGTATTATTCTCGTGACTACGACACCAAACATTTTTTGTACAACAGCAATTTCAATCTGCTCCAGACTCAGGGCCCTGCAGCTTGGAGGGATACTATCACTTTCATTCGGGGATCTTCCGCACCTGATCTGCAGGAACTTCCTCCAGTGTGCAGGTATGCATGTTTGCTTACTTTTCGAGTTTTTGCTGATCTTTGTATCTATGAATACGGAATATATCATTATAACTTGCTTGTCTTGTTTTATGAGCATGAATTTCACCAAGTAACTCGATTTATAGCACTAGCGCAGACGAATTGAAGTATACTTCTCCAATCCAAGTTTACGACCAAAACTATTAAATTCATCCACTTTTGCAATCTAATTGTACTGTCTTCAACTTGTCGACATGCATCAGATATACAATGTCTTGATTATACATACAAATCATAGGTTTTCATTCAGACATTCAGTAGTATAAACGCATAGACATACATTTGTCCGAATTGAAACATAGTACATTGTATGAATAAATAAATTTGTGCTTGACGTACTTAGCATAATTCCAAGTTACAGGTAGACATGCATAGGTCATTTAACATATAGTACTGTACATGTATGTATAAATTAATTTGTGCTTAACGTACGTTTAGCATAAATCCACAAGTTACAATGTTTATATATTGGTATGCATGTGAGACTAGAGATACAGCAAGATTTGCTCCAGGTTTCACATGCAACCTGAATTAATCATGGATTAGGTACCTTATTATATTATTCTAGGTACTTAATTACGTGTAGTGTACATACTTAGTGGCATTAGTTAAAGGCCGTACGTATTTCTTATATGCAGGGAGGTATTGGTGCACTACACAAATGAAGCTATGAAATTAGGGGAGACTATATATGGTTTACTGTCGGAGGGTCTCGGACTTGATCGGAGTTATCTGAAAGACATTGGATGCAATGACGGCATTTTCGCGCCATGCCATTACTACCCTGCTTGCCCTGAGCCAGAA
Source organism: Spergularia azorica (assembly GCA_038382645.1). Taxonomy (NCBI): domain Eukaryota; kingdom Viridiplantae; phylum Streptophyta; class Magnoliopsida; order Caryophyllales; family Caryophyllaceae; genus Spergularia; species Spergularia azorica. The sequence continues at coordinate 197,918 of JBBYHQ010000011.1, read as the reverse complement.
TTAACCCTTGGCTCTACTACTCATGTTGACAGTGGCTTCATAACTCTGCTCGCCACAAATCATATCCCTGGCTTGCAGGTTCTTCATCAAGGTCGCTGGATCGATGTTTCCCCCATTCATGGCGCGCTTATAGTTAATATAGGCAACCTGATGCAGGCAAGTCTCAACTTAATTATTATTACAGTTCATTTTACGTACTTGTAGCGTAGTTGACACTAAAAATGCATGGTCGTGCTCAAATGACGTACTAGAGTAGTATATCAATTGATGGTAATGGTATGCATTTTGTGTGGCAGCTAATCAGCAACAAGAAGTTTGTTGCTCCGTTGCATCGAGTTCTAGCAAGTAAGGAAGGGCCGAGGATTTCAATGGCATGCATTTTCAGAACACATCATTCTCCCGAAAACACTGCTAGACTGTATGAACCGATTAAGGAGCTGTTATCAGATGAGAATCGGGCCTTATACCGGGGTGTAACAGTGAAGGATATCATGTCTAATAAAGTTTCAACCTACTCAGGCAGCATCGTTGGCAACTCCCTGGACAAATTCAAGCTATTGTGAATCAATCAGACGGCCTTCTAATCATGAATTCAAAATGTGGTTTCTAAATGCGGTTTCCTTAGACCATCTTTAAAGAAGGATTCGAGCTACAATGCAAAGTAAGCCACCGTATTACCTACTCCTGCTGTAATGCTAAGGTGGGTCTCGAAATGATTTGGGATCAAATAAATTCATATGAAAATGTCGCATATATATGATCTTAGTACCTAATACCTAAGTTGTATGTTACTACTACGAGTATATTATTATTTCTATATTAATAATGATGTTTCCAGGAGAAATGTGACGTAAATATATGAAAGTATATAATGCTTGTTTAGTCTGAAGGTGTGTCTCTACTTTGATTTTGGTTGGTGAATCCGGCCCTGAGATCGGAGAAATTAAAGTCAATAAAGACAAATTTAACGTTGTTTAATGTTTAGGTGTGAATTATGCACAAGGCCAGCTCAGGAATGCTGATTATTATATACTCGAGAGATTGACTGATAGATAGGAGTATTATACCTTAAGCTTAATTTGCTTTGTTTTCCACACCTTATTCACGCACATGCCTTCCTCTTATATACACAGATCGAAAACCGCACTTAATCGTCGTCTTTGATCTAAACATGTCGGAAGAAAGTGTGGTGTATGATCGAGAGAGCGAGATCAAGGTGTTTGAGGACTCGAAAGCTGGTGTAAAGGGCCTTGTTGATGCTGGGATAACAAGCATTCCTAGGCTCTTTGTTCACCAAGGCTTCAGCAACAAGTCTGACGACGATATTACATGTTCTGTCCCATTGATAGACCTTCAAGGGATCAATGATCTCGAAGTTGGACGTGTGAAGGTCATTGAACAAGTGAAGAGCGCTTGTGAGAAGTATGGCTTCTTTCAAGTCATTAACCATGGCATTCCTATTCGAGTGCTGGATCAAGTACTCGATGGGATCCGCCTGTTTCATGAACAAGATGTTCAAGTTAAGAAAGAGTATTATTCACGTGACTATGATACCAAGCATTTCTTGTACAACAGTAACTTCAATCTGCTACAAACTCAGGGCCCTGCAGCTTGGAGGGACACCCTCACTTTCATTCGAGGATCTTCCGCACCTGATCTGCAGGAAATGTCACCAGTGTGCAGGTATATATGGTTTTTTTTTTCCGCGACTCTCTCGTATGATTTGATCGTATAGTGTTTCATGGTTATTGATATGATATATACTATATCGATTGATGATGGTAACCCATATAAGCTAGCTTAATTGAACATAACGATTATTGTCATAAATAATGCAGGGATGTTTTAGTGCATTACACCGACGAGGTGATGAAATTAGGGGAGACATTGTGTGGATTACTGTCAGAAGGTCTTGGACTTGACCGCGATTATCTCAAGAACATTGGATGTAATGACGCCATTTTCGCACCATGCAATTACTACCCTGCTTCCCCTGACCCAGACTCGACCATTGGCTCTGCTCCTCATGTTGACAGTGGCTTCTTAACTCTGCTTGCCACAAATCACATTCCTGGCTTACAGGTTCTCTCGAATGATCGCTGGATCGATGTTGTCCCCATTCATGGCGCGATTGTGGTTAACATGGGCAATTTGATGCAGGCAAGTAGTACACACTTTTATTAACACATTACTACATTTCCAATATATGTATGTATGTTGCTTCTTTTACAAGAGATCGACTTAAATCTGACACGATGACACGATTTCACTAAAAAAGATTGTGTATGTTGCAGCTGATTACCAACAACAAGTTTGTTGCTGCATTGCACAGAGTGTTGGGAAGTAAGGAAGGGCCAAGGGTTTCAATGGCTTGCATATTCAGAACACATCATCATCCAGACAACACTGCAAGGCTTTATGAACCAATCAAGGAGCTCTTATCAGCTGAAAATCCTCCCTTGTACCGCCCTGTTACTGTCAAGGATATCGTGTCTAACAAGCTTTCAACCTCCGGCGCTAAGATTGGCAATTCTCTCGACATATTTAAGCTCTGAAAATTCTACCTGCATGATTAAAATTGGCTTGTAATTTAATTTGATGTTTCTCGTTGTCTAGCTCCATGAATAACGTTGTTCGTTGTTAGGGGCTTTCAATCAACAGGTGTGGTTAGTGTGAAATAATGTTATGATCGACTTGTTTTACTAGTTGTTCTTGATAAGAAGACGAATTTTGGATATCTCTAAATTAAATTGAGTGAAATATATAACCAACCCAATCAAAAGCGATAATTAGTCGATGGTGAATTTTCACTTACTTAGCAGGTAATCTTCTAGTATAAAAATAAAGGACAATTCTGAATTGTCTTTGAGCAATTATTGATGAACTTTGAAGGTAAAATTAATCAAACTTTGTTTGCTTAACATAGTGAACACCATTGACCTTGACTGAATAATCTATTTCATATGTCAATTATCAATCAAGGCGCGAATCTTTGAGGTTTGACTTTCTGCTTTGATTCTTTATTTTGGAGACTTTGAATTGGTCTCTATTCCCATCGTCGTAGCTAATTGATGAGCTTGTTATTAAAGGTACATGCATCAAATGTAACACGTTATAGTTCAATTCGGTTTTAGGATGAAATTACGACACATTGGTCTACAATTTCTCATGTTGCTATCCAACAGGCCAGGTCATAATTGAAGCACATCACTAGCTACATACATTGTTGGGGATCGATCGCAGGATTAGGGTAATCATAAGGTTGTTGTTAGTAAATATATATCTAAATAAGTTGGAATACGTACTATATTGATCAAAGCAGTGACAAATGACAGGTATTGAATATGAGAAGCATATAAGTATCAATTAACTGGTCACAGTTGACTGAAATCCGAGACCTTTAAAATCCTTGTTTATTTCCTTTCATTTTTACCATTGAAAAGTAGACCCCTAAATTAACTCTTTGGATACAGTCATTTGCTCATCAGCAATCAAACAGGTTGGTTCTACTAGTCAAAGTCTCTCAAAGCTTTTGTCATCTTTTTGTAGAGAGTGAGACAAGATCCGGCTCATGCATGGCCCTTTGATAATGATAACATAACTATAACTATATTTATTTGAAAATTGGTTGTCGATTACTTGAGTGTTATAGTAGTATTTTGTCGAGAGTGATGTTATATTTCGTCTTGATAAAAGAGAGAAGTATATTTTCTTTCTATATATACAAGTCACTTTGGCTTGGACTTTGTCTCTAGAAAGCAATGCTCCAACGTAATTGTGCTTATTAATATCCAATTTCATGCAATATGAACATAATACATACTCATACGTACGTAACTTGTTACAACAAATTTGTCAAGCAAGCCAATATTATAATGTATATAATCCCTCTTCACTAGAATGTCCATCCTCCTCATATATACTATACTACTCTATTTCGTAGCTTGATCTATCTTAGACGAAAGCTATCTATAATATATAGTTGATCGCGTAAATACATTGTGCTTGAGCTAGATGATCGATATATAGATGATGATGACATTGTTGAAGAAGTTCATAATTATGATAAGTGTTTATTTTCTTCTCTCTTCATTATGTTTAAACAACTTCATGAAATTACAATGGATCGTTTTGGTTGATGCTCAAGTAGTAGAGCAGGTGAAAGTAGGAGTGGTTTTGAACAAGGAAAGTGCGGAGGGGAAGGTAAGATTGAGCTGCATGAACATGGCTATTTCGGATTGGTACGCTGCTCATCCGAACTACAAAACCAGGGTTGTTCTTCATGTCAGGGACTCCATCAACCACGACGTTCTTGACGCTGCTTCTGCTGGTATGTAACTTGTGCTTCACCTTTCACTCTCCTGTGCATGTACATTTTCTATTGTATCTTTAATTTATATTTAGTATATCATTGTTGTGATACATTATCGAATTTTCAAGCTCAATATCATGTGAAGATAAGATTAATATGTCGTATAGAGCTCATTTGGTATGTTTTTGATAATTTAGACTTTCGAATTTTTGTGACACTCCAATACCAACGCGTTTACGGATAGCTTGACTTTGTCATTAGTACGTAGAGCCTGGTGTGAATAGGTGTTGCTGCGCTGCATCATGAGAATCGAGTGGCTGCCTCGATAAGTTAGTTGCGACAAATGACAATAATTCAGGTCCATCAACCAAAAAAGATATTGTAAGACAAGTCAATGGACCAGAAAAAAGTCAAGAAATGACTTTAAGCCACACATACATTACGTACAACTCCAAGAAAATGTCACTTGGTCTAAAGTCTTCGGCTCTATCATATTGTATTCCATAAGTATTTAGTTATATGGTCTCCATCGTTCTAGTTATAGTACTAACCAATCCATAATATAATAATTAATAAACGAAGTAATTAACCGAGAGATGTTTATCATAAGTGTTGATTGAGACAACAATTATACGTATAGTAGTGTATGCTTAGATTTCAATTTTCAATATATTACGACAATAATTTTATAATTTACACTTATAAAATTTCTAGCAAATTGGTAGTCTAATTCCTGATTATGTCTGACAAATGTTGTTTTTTCATCCTCATTTCACGGTAGGAGTTACATTTGTCGTCCTAGTATTGGATAATTTTCTTTCGAATTGAAGTGTAATTAGCTTATCTGAAATACTTATGCAAGGTTGAAAGAAATGGAACGAGTCTAAGGGGTTAGAAAATTTAGAATTTAATCATTTAAATTTGAATAGTAGCTAATAGCGAAATTCTTGATGGCATGATTATGATCTGAACTTTGGCAAGATGTACACAGAATAATACAGTCAAAACCAAGTAATTTACTGTTACTATTGCAAATGCAGTTGTTGATTTGATAAAGAATGAGAAGGTGGTAGCAATCTTAGGACCAGAAACATCAGAAGAGGCTCAATTTGCTGTGAATCTTGGTGAAAAAGCTCAAGTTCCCATTGTTTCTTACTCTGCAACAAGCCCTTTCATTTCGCCATCTCAAAACCCGTACTTTGTTCGAGTAACACAGGATGACTCTTCCCAAGTGCAGCCCCTTACTGACCTTATTCAAGCATTCGGATGGAGGCAAGTTGTGCCTGTCTATATTGATGGTGATTTTGGAGGTGGGATCGTTCCGTTTTTGGCTGATGCATTGCAGCAGACTGGGACCAGCATTCCCTACAGGAGTGTCATCCCATCGTCTGCCTCCAAGTATCAGATACTGGCAGAGCTTTACAAGCTGAAATCTCTGTCGTGTCGAGTGTTTATAGTTCACATGCCAGCATCTATGGGATCACAGCTGTTTCTTAGGGCACAAGAGTTGGACATGATGAGTCAGGACTATGTCTGGATCATAACCAACGCAATGTCGAATGTCTTAGATAATCTGAGCCCTCGAGTCATTCAAGCAATGCAGGGAGTAGTGGGAGTGGAGTCGTATGTGCCTGCATCAAGGGAGCTTGACAATTTTGCTGTCAG